>JASANB010005697.1:0-12730 GCA_030248155.1 Sabatieria punctata
TGTATGCTTCTTCTATAGAGTTGTACTGCCGGCAGATAGACCTATTTTGTAGTGACTACTATACTAACTACTAACTACTAATTTTTGGGGTTTTATCACGTCATCAAGACTACAAATTGACTACGACTACATATTCAGATTTAGTGACTACAAATTGACTACAAAATACCTTTTGAATTTGTGAGTTAGTAGTCAGCAATTTCTGGAATTTATTTGGTCGTATCATGCACATTAGCCACTTAGAAACGGAAATGGTGCCATTTTATCGGTGGATTTTTGTTAATTGAGCTTTTTCACTAACTTTGATTAACTTGCTTCTTGGTAAAAAAATAATATAGGTAGAATAATAACGAAAATATATCTTTTGAAGTTATAAACAAGAAAACCGTGTATTTTAACGCTATTCCTACATTTGAAACTTTTGCAGTAGAAATTAACAGGCATTTTTGGCATCACACCTGGTGAAAAAATTGATGTTATTCCTTAAATGTTCACCTCTCCATTGTTTGGTTCACTATTTTAGATTTTCAAATTCTTCTTTTATATGCCAAACGTAAACATTTGGTAGTTTTATTCAAAATTTGGCTGACTACAAATTGACTACTAACTACGACTACATATTCAAAATCGAGTAATTTTGAGCATACATGTCGCTGGGTTTTTTCGTGGGGGGACCTTTTTCAAATCCCAAATAGGGTTTTGGGACCAAGTCCATAGTGGGTTTTGCGACCTTTTTTTAGGGTCCAAAAGTGGGTTTTATCGACCTTTTTTGGGGTAAAAAGTGGGTTTTGTCGACCTTTTTTTAGAGATTTTGGGGCGAAAAATGGCTTCAAAACCCTATTTGGACCGAAAAAGCGTTAAAAACCCTGTTTTTGCCTTAAAAATGCCTTGAAAACCCTGTTCAGGTAGAAGAAAATGCCTTAAAAACCGAATATTGACACAATGAATGTAATAAAAAGCTGTTTTGCGCTCAAAATACGTATTGAATGTGAGTTTCAGCGATAAAATACAGATTGAAATGCGTTATATTGACTAAAAATAGTCCGGAGAACCCTAATTTCGATTCTAAGGCACGCGCAAAACCCTGTTTTGACTTATAGGATTACTAAAAAAACCCTATTTAGTGATTGAATGCAGTTCTTAAACCCTGTTTAGGGTTTCTAATCAACCAAAAAACCCTCTCTAGGCTTTCTAGCCAGTGTTAGCCCTGTTAAGGGTTTAAAAGTAGCCTAAAACCCCTAATCAGGGTTTAAAAGTAGCCTAAAAGCCCTAATTAGAGTTTGAAAGTAACCTGAAAACCCTGTTTAGCGTTTCAAAGTAGCCTAAAAACCCTAATCAGGGCTTAAAAGTAACCTAAAACCCCTAATCAAGGTTTAAAAGTAGCCTAAAAACCCTAATCAGGGTTTGAAAGTAACCTGAAAACCCTGTTTAGGGTTTCAAAGTAGCCTAAAAATCCTAATCAGGGTTTCAAATTAGCCTAAAAACCCTAATCAGGGTTAAAAGTAACCTAAAACCCCTAATCAGGGTTTAAAAGTAGCCTAAAAACCCTAATCAGGGTTTCAAAGTAACCTGAAAACCCTGTTTAGGGTTTCAAAGTAGCCTAAAAACCCTAATCGGGGTTTCAAAGTAGCCTAAAAACCCTAATCAGGGTTAAAAGTAACATAAAACCCCTAATCAGGGTTTCAAAGTAGCCTAAAAACCCTAATCAGGGTTTAAAAGTAACCTGAAAACCCTGTTTTAGGGTTTCCAAGTAACCTAAAAACCCTAATAAGGGTTTCTAAGCAGTCTAAAAACCCTATTTAGGATTTCTAAGCCTTACAAAACCCTGTTTTGGGTTGTAGGGTAGGCGAAAACCCAATTTTGTGCTGCAGAATGTATTGTCTGGGCTAAAATTTCCTTTACTTTGGAATCCAAAAGTGGGTTTTCAGGTCCCCCCCCCCCAAAAAAAAATCCGCTGGGGGGGCCTTTTGCCGAAAAATCGGGCTTGGGGGGCCGGCCCCCCTTTACACCCCCCAACGACATGTATGATTTTGAGACTACTAACTAAGACTACAAAGAGCGCTGAAACTTCTTTGAATAAGCAGATTTGAAAAACAGATCACTAGGATACTCCTCATTTTGTCTTGAGAATCAAAACCACCTCGTTCTCAATGCATGAAATTTTAACACGTAAAATATCCCACAGTTTTGAAGAGTTTCTGCAAATTTCAGGTAATTTCGGGAACGTTTCAGGAAATGACGGCAAAACGAAAAGTTTCCATTTTAGCGCTAATTCTATAGGCATTGAAAATAACAAATTTCACATTTTCGTGAATTTCTCAGGACTGCATCAGGTCCGCAAAATTATAACACACACAATCTCCCTTATTTTGGCAGCTATGTTTCAAATTTCAGTCATTTTGCTCAAAATTTTGGGAAATTGCAGCAAAAAGAAATGTTATTGCTTTTGTTTGGGACACCCTGTTGTAGTTTTATTGTAAGAGGCCTGGTTGCGCTGTTGTCCAACTACAGCGAAAAATTATTCAAAAATTAGTCTTTCAAAAACGCATTCAAAAAGGTGTTCTGAGCACAAAAATTTCCATTTTTGTAGTTGAAAAAGACACCTGATTAGGCTGCTGCCCAACCAGGGCGAGGAAATTTTGAAAAAAGAGCCTGCAAAAACGCATTCAAAAAGGCGTTCTGAAGATAAAATTAATACTTTTTATAGCTGTAAGAAACCTGGTTGGGCCGCTCCCCAGCCAGGGCGAGAAAATTTGGAAAATTAGCCTTCAAGAACGCATTCAAAAAGGACGTGTTTTGAGCATAAAATTTACAGTTTTGCAAACACTTCTTATGCAGCGATGACTAAAATTCCCTGACGTTTGCCTGACCTCCCTGACTTCCGTGACCTGTACGAACCCTGAGAGAATTTAGTTGTGCCCGCCAACTTCCGATCAGGGATGTGAGGTGGGAAAAAAACACCGGAAAAAAACTGTTTTTTTCCGGAAAAAAACCGGTTTTTTTCCTAAGGGTCGGAAAAAAACATAAATCGCGGAAAAAAACTCAAGCTAAAAATAGCTAATTTACGTCATTTTTCATTAAAAAAATGGACTTTTGCTATGTATAATAGGCCATACTGACTCAAAACTGTTAGAAAAACAACAAAAAAGACCAAATTTGGCATGAAAAAACAAAAATGCAAACTGCTGTAAGAAAATTTGCATATAGCGTTATTTATGGAACCTGTCAGGCACCGTTTCATGCCTGTTTCGTGATTTATATCAATGTAACACGTGTATTTCTGGTCTAACAAGACTGAGGAAGGCGCTAGAAAGCGTTAGGAATCATAAACCAGCCTAGGATACTCAGAACTTGGGCTGGAGTTTTTTTCCGCGATTTAGGAAAAAAACCGGAAAAAAACCGGAAAAAAACTGGAAAAAAACAGGCCGAGGTTTTTTTCGGAAAAATATACAACCCTGCTTCCGATTGTTTGGTAGCCTAGGAGGTAACCCTAAACCCCACGGTTCATGTATGGCTAAGCTATACATCTACTGCTGCTTTCAATTGCACTGCAGTTCAGTTTGTGCCACACAGCTGTATACGTAATACATAGCTAATTCCGTACGTTCTTCTTCCCCCGTCAACTAGAAATAGCATCAGGTATTCGATCTGGAATAAGAAAAGAAGGGACATACATAATTCTTTACATATGTAGTCATCCAAACAGCGCAGAACACCCCCTATTTTCTTGCTTGCTCCTAAATCTTTAGTGCCCTACCTACAGTATGTACAGAAATCTGGTCTGTGCTCTTCTGATATTCGAAAGTGAGTGATTTTAACAAAAGTTTGAAACTTATTGAAAATAATTCGGCAAATTTTAAAACGAAAACCCATCTAACAACATTCTCTCTTTATCTTGACTGATTGTTTACGAAATTGATATTGTACAGGAGGAGTGAAAAATGAAAGAAATGTTTTCAGTGTCAAGTGCAGTAGACAGCTCTTGTGTGCCAAAATGCAGACGAAATGAAGCTTGTCTGCTGGTTACCGTCTCCTCAAATCCCGTAATTAAATTTTAATAAACGCCCAAGTCATCCATTTTAAAGCCATTCCGTTACTTTTTCAACTGTATTCTCAAATGAAGTAGAGAGTTCTCCAAAGGCTCATTATGCCCTCAAATGGAATCAGATGCACTGCCAGGCACTAAAACAGTCAGGCACTTAACGCGTTTATGGTACTGGCACCATATATGGTACCCCTACACCTTCGAATTGGTACTGTACCGGTACCATATAGTATGATACCACTTCATTCAAACTTCGTACTAAATATGGTAGTGGTTACAATGGGTGCCTAAGTACCGTTTTACAGGTGTCTGGCTTTAAAAAAGGAAGTAAAGATTGGTAAAGTGGTACCATATTATATGGTACACCGCACCGGCACCCATTGTCATGGGTAGGGATACCATATATGGTACCACCACAGGCACCGAACGTGACGGTACCATATATGGTACCTGCCAGTACCATACACATCGTTAAGTGCCTGACTGTAAAACGTAGTATTAGGTTGATCATTACGCTCAAGTGCACATACACAAAAACAGATCATACAGTTAAACAGGGCTGTTAAATCAGCTTTTTCCTCGGCTTTTTTTTATTAAAAAAAACAGTTTACCTTAGGGGTTCGGAATTTTTTTAATACGGCAAAAGCTCAAGCTATGTTTCAAACAAAAGCATGATATTTCAAAATATACAAACGTTATAAATTTTATGTGATAACAGGTCTTCAAGCATTTCCAACAAGACTTAGCTGTTTTTATCCAAAAATACAGGGACGATTTTCACGCAACCTTTAGTATTGTATTTTCGGTGCTTTATATCAAAATTCTACTCTAAAATATGAAATTGATGCATTTTGTGTACTCACATTAAATTCTGCAATAATATAAGACGATTGTTAAAAAAGTTTCTGTCATCTCGGGAAAATAACTATTGGAAAAACCTGGAAGCATACATGTAACAGGGGGGTCTGGGGGGTCTGCCCCCCACCCGACTTAGGCCAGACCCCCCAGATAGGGACCCCCCCCCCCCCGAGACGATTTCACCGCCCCCCCCCCCCTCCAATTTTTCTGGCAAGTAAATTTTCGAGCAAATTTTTGCAATTTTTTACACTTCCACACACAAAAATTGCCAAAATCGCCTGCAAAACAGCACTTTTTAGCTGTAGTTCAGCCCAAATTAGCGATTTTTAGCAATTTTTAGCCAAAAAATTGCGATTTTTCTCGATTTTTGAGCGTTTTTTAGTGCCCACCCCCTCCCCCAAAATTTTGGCTCAGACCCCCCCCCCCCCCGGCCGGCGCCAGACCCCCCAACCCCCCTCCCCCCATCGGCGGATGACCTGTTACATGTATGCCTGGAAGACATGAAAAAATACCCGCAAAACAGGCTTGAATTTTTTCTGGAAACACACAGCCCTGGATTATTCACAACAAGCCATAAACCACGAAAAATGGCATTTAAAAACGTTTTTTTAAATTTTTCTTTATTTGCTCTCAATGATGGAATTACCAAAAAAAATTAGATTTTATTCATATAGGATCACTAGTACAAATTACTCTTAACTTCACATCACAGCTCATGTGACTTTGCACTTCTTAATATAAAATTGTTGTACATATTATAGAACAAGTCATCTCCCAAAAGGAAGGGAGCAGACTGCTAAAAATCGCTGTTTTGCTAACATTTTTTGGAAATTTACCGATTGTCTTGAATGTCAAAGAACTTTACATCTGTTGTGAGCACTCCTTTCCTTATCGCAGTTCCTCTCAAGCGATGTTTGAATAAATAAATAAATCTTGTTGTTCTCATAAATAGCTATAAAATTATTTTAAAATCGAAGACTATAATATTTCTGTGCAACGGATGGTAGAACTATAACGGTGATATGATGCTGTATAAATAGTTTAACACGGCATTTTCGAAGGATGCACGGAAAAGAGTTGGGCGTTTATTAAAATTAATAGTATTACAACAAACCTCTAAGCACTGTGTACAGATGCTATCGTAAAGAAAAGCCTTACGGAACGACCAAACCACCCGATTTCCGTGTATTGCGATCATTGTGCCGCACCTTTCCGGCATTCCGCTTCTGCATTGCTAAAGAACTACTACGTGCCTTGAATTTCAGAGTTTGATACTGAATCACGTCACGACAGCACTAAATAAAGTTTCAAAGTGCGTGGAACTAAACAAAACACACAATAATAACTTAGTATTATTGCATTCTGACTGACAATCTATTTTCCCGATAAAGTATTGGCCCTTATTGTTCGTAAACAAGATACGGTAGGTTCTTCTAGAAGAGGGCTGTCCTGTCTGTATATATTAAATTGCTGTACTACACATCTTTAATGAGTTGTAGTAAATCAGCATCGGATTAATGGATTTAAGACAATCTCTGAATAGATCGAGTCTGGCTCTGTATTCAGACCAGAAATTGAAAGTTTGGCGTAGAGAAGGGCTCAAAGTCAATGTTGGAAGGCTAACACGTCTCGATAGGTTATATAACTACCAGGGTTTCCCGATTCGACGCTCCACGCTCGAGATACGCCTTCTGAAAATAGGACCGGCCAACACAGTTGGTCGAGTGGTTAGGCCACCGACTGCTGTGTGCGTGTGTAGCGAGGCGACTGCACACGTTCAACCCCTCGGCGCGGCCCGTGTTAGTCGCAAAGAGGAGTCGATGGCACGTAGGCTGGCATGTCGCGCGTGTGCCAGCTGAACTTCTAAACGCGCTGACTCAGTCTTCTGACCTGGTGTTGTCTGAGGCCGGCCGTCTTATCCGTGCCAATGAGGAATTGGGCGCGCCTCTTGGCCCATCTACACAGCCGCCCCCTTGGGCGTATGCCCTGGTGCAGCCAGTTTGTTATCGTTGCATGCTGATTGCTGCATCTGGGGCATGGGGCGTGTTGATTGTTCAGCCCCCGTGCCGGGTAGTCTTACCTGGTTAGTTACTAACAATACTAAACTTTAAAAAAATAGGCCCGTTTAACTACGGGACCGAAATTTCAAAATCGAATTTCTAAGGCACTAATCAGAGTTGGGACTTAAAAATTGGGGCTTTTAGATAACTTTTGGAGTACTGTAAGAATCAACGATCGAATTCCATTTGAGGAAAAAATTCTTATCGACCCCATTTAGGGCCCGTAGCTCATCCGGAACCCCCGTTAACCGGTTTTTTTATTCCAGAATATTCTAGCGCTATCAATTCCCTCCAATGTGGCATAAAAGACATTAGTTAGCTGAACGGTCGAGCAATGTGGTGAAATATAGCTTCAAAGATGAAAATTTCAATTTTCAGACAATTTGGTCAAAAATTGCGAAAATGGCAGCAAAAAGAAATGTTGTAATTTTTTGGGACACCCTGTAGCATAAAATAGAAAAAGGAGCGGTCAGTTTGAAAAACAGATGTCATTTTAGTAATCAGCGGCAAAAACTGCATTGGATGATTAAATTTTTTGGCTCTGAACCCTACATGCAACTGAATTGAGTCACCTTTCAAACGAGCATGTTACAACATGTGCAGCCGTTTTCTTCGTATTAAGAGTCGTTCTCTGGCCCGATCGAGTTTCAGTATCCAGACCCAAAATTGAAACTTCGAGCTAGAGAGCTGTAGGTGGGGACACTGACACATACTTGTGAGTTATATTTCAGCTGCAAAGGATTAGTGGATCTGACGCTCCTGTCCTGAGATAACCTTCTGAAAATCGGTCCGCTTAACTATGGAATTTCTCACTTCCTGCTCGGAATTTAGACAAAAAATTGAGGAGTTTCTTCAGAGTACTTTCAGACTATTTTAAGAAACTTTTGTCAAATTTCTTTTTAAGAAAAATTTTTTTCGACCCCCTAGCTCGTCTGGAACCCCATTTTTTTATTTCAGAAAAATGTTGCGCTATAAATTACCTACAGTTTGGTAGCAAGCATTCCAGGCTCAGATCCGGACAACGTGAGAAAAATTAGGTCAAACCGGTCGGGGTCGCAAAATTTGCACACTTTGAATTGAACTGGTCGAAAATTTCCTAATAAACTTACTAAAGTGCATTTCAAAATACAGTGCCTTCTGTGTTTTTTTGCGAATAACTCCTTATCTCTTAGACACAGAAATTTTTTGCGTGCCTGGCTATAGGGACATGCAATCACGAAAATTTGGGGCAAATACCTGCATAACAGCCGCACTCAAAGCCTGACTAAAAAATGGTAATCACGCAGTGAATGTTTTTGCATTCACTTAAATTTTCAAAAAAGCGTAATTTACTGTGACTGGCCAATCACGTGGTCGCTGTCTTTATTCAGGATGGACTTTTTTTTTAACATTTTTTAGAATAAAATAGCATTTTTCATGGCAGCACCACAAAATACGATTGTAAAGAAAAAACAATTCTTGGCGAGAGAAGAAGCATACAGACAAAATAAAAGCTAAACATTTCACTAGATAAATTTGAACTTTCAGTGCAAATCTCGGTTTTTCGTAAACGCAAAAGCTTAAGCGTCAGCGCTGGTGACTTGTGTGTGTGTGTACTAAAAATAGCAATCTTGTATCTGGAATCTGAACGAATGGGCATACATGTACATAATTCTTTAAATGTAGCTACCTACATATCTAGTATGCTGCGCACACCACTGCGTACATACTGTAGAGTAACGTTAACGTATTACAATCTTACTTTGTTGTTTGCTTGAAATTTAGTGCACTACATACGGTATGTATGTCTTTGTGTTCTGTGTGATCCTGTTATTTCAAGGTATGAGAAAACTTGCAAATTGAAGCGTTCAGACGAAGAAATGCCTCAGTCCATAAATAGATGAAACGAGAAAAACGCGTTCAAAGTTTTCGGCCAGCCTGAAATAAATAGTGCAAAATGCTATGGCCTAAAGTGTATTATGCCAAAAGAGGCCCATACGAGTGCTACTCTGCACCTGAGTTTGGGCCACCACAGGTTTCCTGATTTGGATATTTTTAAAAATTTGTGATAGTGGACTTAGGTTGTTTTAAGGTCTAAACCATAAAACAGCCTAAGTCCATATTAACAAATTTAAAAAAATATCAGTAAAGGTAACAGAGCAGTATAACTACTAGGCTTGATTGCCTTCCAGAACTCCGGGTAGTGGACTGGCAATCTTGCCATCGATCTGCAGCTTAAAAGTAGAGCAACAATAATCTGAAATGTAAAACTTACTTTGAACGATTGCAGAATAAGGAGCCAAAAGGTGGCGCAAGGCCCAATTTCGTCTTCAAAAGCGGCATTCGATCAAAGTTTCTTGAACTAGTCTATGAGTACTCTAAGGCCCGCGATTTTTAAGTTTAAACAATGATTATTGAATGAGAAATTTTATTTCAGAATTTTATCAACCTTAGTAAATGTCGCAAAAATTTGTGATTTTCAGCCGTTAGCTAATTTACTCCAGAACCTGTAGGCGTACGCTAGCGTTCTTGTCACTATTCTGTAGCTTAAGGATAGCGCTACAATAATCTGAAATATAGAGCATAGATTTTGGGGGTTACATATAAACTATTGGGGCGGAAAGGAGGTCGAAAAAATTTTTTCTTCAAAAACGCAATTCGAGCGATGCTTCTTAAAGTAGTCAAAAAGTACTCTTGAACCCCGAGTTTTAAGTCTAAATTCTGATTACTAAGCCAGAACATCAAATTCGAAATTTTGATCCTATAATTAATTACTGTGTCTTCGAACTGAAGCATCAAATCTGGGATTTTTTTTCAGGAGTTCGAGAACTCGGCTATACTATGTATTAGTCTATCAACTTTCAGCTGTCTAGGCCAAAGTTCTAATTTTGTGTGTGAATATTGAGGTTATTGACTTGGACTTAGGCTTTTCTTCAACTGAATTTCAAGCACTGTTAAAAAATTGCGTTGGTGTAACTTATGACATAGAATGTTTTCAGACTAACTGATTTGTATTTAACATGTCTATAGTTAGGGTATTGTACTGCCGAGTAGAACTCAATTTTTTCAAAAAGTGGACTGAGGCATTTCTTCGTCTGAACGCTTCAATTGGCGGAAATTTATTCAATTAACATGTTGGTGTTGAAAGAGTACCGCATACTGACCCCTCTTCTCTTTATAAAAAATGAGATGCTATTTTGATTTTTAGTGCCAATTCTACACTCCGTCAGCTTCTGTGTGCCAAAATGTCAAAGAAGTGAAGTATGTCTGCTGTTTAACGTTGCCTCTGATTGGGTAAACTTTTATTATACTGTAGTCTTGGCCGTGGGTAGTTTACGCTATCCAGTGGGTCAACTTAGGCCCAGACATCTGCAAGAGCAGTTGTTTGTGGGCTCGACTCCACACAACCAAGTTGGTCTAAGCGACTGCAAGTAAATCGACTAAAAGCCCAACCCAGACCACCGAAAGCCAGTGGGGCAAGTAGGTAAATAGGAACCGAACCTGAGCCGTTGAATAGGGTACTGGGTGTCCTGAGCTGAGCTCATCTGTCCGAATGGGCTGTGGCATTTAAATTCAACAACAATGACAATAAAGGATCATTATCACAAAGTACTGTACACTTCACATCGCAGCTTTATTATGTAACGTCACAGTTCGTATGTGTAATAAGTCATGTGTCAAAGGAGAGGGAGTAGACTATTAAAAATCGCTCAAAAATAGTTTAAAGTCGTAGTTTCTCAAAAAAACGCTGATTGGACTTAAATACAGCCAAACTCGGTGCTTTACTAACAATTTTTTGCAAATTTCGTGATTTAGATTGTAAAAAAATTACCAAAAATTGCGTTCCAGACGAAAAACGGAGGAGAGTGACGATCGGTGTGGTGTTGCAGGCCACAGTCGCCGGGCATACCACCACACCCCAGTTACATGTATATCACAATACCATGGTATTTTTGAAATATCAAGGAAAAGAAACGGGTGCTTATTTAGTATTACGGCAAGAAACCAAGGACCGAGTACAAATGCATTGACAGAGAGGCAATTAGAAGAGCAACCGACTTGACCGAGTGATACGAATACAGATGATTTTGCCTATCTTTCCTATAGGCGTTAAGTCCCATTGGAGGACTACGTACCGTAGTTTGAATGTCAAAGATTGCTAAGCACTAGGTATGTACTGTACAGTGGCACTAAAACCAAGTTTCAGCTTGAATATAAAATACAAATATTACATAGAGAAAATATTGTATGCTAGACCGGTCCGATGTCAATTCAATGAAAAATTGCTGCAATTTTACGCTGGGAGGGAGGTGTCTGTCTTTTTATCTAGCCATCTTAATCATATGTGCTGCATAGTAATACCTACAGAATATACTGTTCGTACGTACGTACATATAATGTCACAAAAAACTTGTATGTACATTAGAACTAAACAAACATATGCCAATTAGATAAAGAATGAAAGGAAAACTTGCATTCTTACCATATTATTCATTATCGTTATATTTGACCGATAACTAAAGCGTCAACAAGTTCACCACTCCTAACTAGCGATCGTTGGTCAGATTTTGGCGGTAGTTTCAAAAGTAGATTTGCACCCTTGGTGCTGGTCAAACGACTGCTCATTTGATTGGCACCAGTACTTGCGGCAATGGGAGCCGCTTCTCCCGATTCAGACAACCAGGCGCGATGGTACTCCGGCCTAGCATCCAGCTTCATATCACAGTCCACCTAAAATAAGTTTTGCATTCTGTTAAATTTTCCAGAAATTGCCGCAACAACAAAAATTGTTACTTTTGTTTTGATCACTGTGGTCTCAAACTTAGTCCAACCGGAAATTTTGCGCAATGCCGGAACGACAAACAGATGAGCGGTAACCCAAGCAGAGACTGGGTTTCCGGGTAACGCAAACAATAGCTTGGACTGAGTTTCTCCAGGCAATGAACCGCTGGCAAAGGTGGTGGGCTTTCCTGGCTTCATAAAAACGCGCCCAAAATGCACTGTGAAATTGAGTTCTTGTTCTAATACGTGTTTTAGAAGGTCCTGAATTATATTTCATGGCTTTCAAAAATATAAATCAATTTCTACCTTTTCACCCATAGAAACGCCGCCAGAAGTTACCACAACATCAGCTTTGGAGCAGGCTTCAAATAGTTTATCTCGAACCGACAACCAACTATAAGAGTAACTTGTACAATTTCCTTAATTTTGCAAAAAATACCATAAACTCACTCATCCACAGCGACTCCCAAGTCAAGAACTTGGTATCCTAAACTCTGGAACAATGCCAATAGTTCAGGTCGGTTAGAGTCCCTGATCTTTCCAAAAGGCAAACAAGGTGTGTTAGCTTCCACGACCGAAAAGGAAATTAACCAGGTTTACATATTTTGTAAAATTCCACTACTTCGTTCCCAGTTGAGAGAACAGCCACTACGGGTTTCCGGTAAACAGTCACCGACGTTTTTCCTACAGAAGCCAAAATTCCTATTTCTGCAGAACCGATCAGCGTCCCTTTGGTCAATACTACTTCTCCTTTGGCAATATCGCATCCGACTGGTCTAAACACTACCGCTTTATCATAAAATCACGTATTTCATACACAAACCTTATATCCTGTCCGACAGTAGCAGCACTTTTGATATGGACTTGACTTTCTTCAGAGCCCGAAAATGTAACGATAAACACTTATATCATAGCTTAGAAACAAAAAAGAATGTTGTTAAAAACGGGAATTTACTTCCAGCTGCCGAATATTTTAGTTTTCGGTCTCATTTGAAGAGATCGGTTG
>JASANB010005698.1:0-14617 GCA_030248155.1 Sabatieria punctata
AACCGTACTGCAAAACTAGCAAATTCTGCACGGTTTTGGCCATTCGGAGGCGAATATCTCACGAATGTCGGGTCGCAGCCCAAAATGCTTTACACCAAAGTCTGGCAAATTGATAGCGCTACAAAATTCTGAAATAAAAAAAGCTGTGTAGGGGCGTTCCAGACGAGCTAGGCCGGCCAAAGGTGGTCGCAAAAAATTTTTTTACTCAAAAATATTTTTGGACCAAAAATTCTTAAACTACTCAAAAAGTTACGTAGAATCCCTAATTTTTAGTCCCAACTCTTGTTATAATGAAAGTAATCCGGCATCGTAGCTTTGTGTACTGCAAAACCAGCAAATTCTGCACGGTTTTGGCCATTCGGAGGCGAATATCTCACGAATGTCGGGTCGCAGCCCAAAACGCTTTACACCAATGTCTGGCAAATTGATAGCGCTACAAAATTCTGAAATAAAAAAAACTGTGTAGGGGTTCCAGACGAGCCAGGGCCGGCCAAATGTGGTCGCAAAAAAATTTTTACTCAAAAATAATCTTTGACCAAAAATTCTTAAACTACTCAAAAAGTTACCTAAAATCCCACGGAAATTTTTTGAGTCGCTCTTATTGGTACAAAAATTCGAGTTGAAATTTTGGTCCCATAGTTAAGCGGGCCGATTTTTGGCGGCTTGTATCTCGGGAATGAAGCGTCAAATCATAAACCCTTTGCAGGTTTAACATAACTCATGAATGCCTATTAGTGCACCAACGCACAGCTCTCTACGCGAAAGTTCGATTTTCAACTTGACATACCAAGGGTCGATCAAATCAGAGACTGACTCTTAAATTCCGTAACACGTTACGATTACGGAAATTAAAATCTGGTAAAACAGAAATAATGTGTACGTAAATTACCGATTTTAATTTACGTTGCCCATCCCTACATGTGAGTGACTGTGGTTTGGCCAAATGTTTTGTTCCTGTGCGTTTATGTCAGAAATAAGATTGAAAATGCGGCAAAAATATGTGTAAAACTGCCTTAAAGTTGCTGTAATGTAGGAAATTCTGGACACCTATGGCATAAATCCTGTCTCCAAATAGTGTACCCCGGGTACACAATCCGGCACTAAGTGCCAGTTAGTGTACCCCGGGTACACTATCTGGAGGGGTACCCTATGCAGCACTCTCGGGTAGTTGGAAAAAAGGAAAGATCAGATTTGGCGTTGACAACAATCATACAGTGCAAATAAAGCACAACAAAGCAGAACAGGTTATTTTTTAACTTGGTTGTTTGGTTTGACGCCAACTTTCGATCCCCCCTGCCACAATTCCAAGGTCGGTGGCAGACGGTGCCCACTGAGCATCGCTCGTACGCCTTTTCTGAAATCAAACGAAGCCCATACGTAATTTTCCTGTCCCCTTTTCCGCTGGATACAATGAAATAATCGGCCAAATCAAAAAGCCATAGATGATGCACTAAAGCTGTTAATTTTGCCCTCAAAATACGTTTTCCAATATCTTAGTTGCCTTGCCACTTTTCAAAACCATATTGATATGCCACTGATCACAGTAGTTTGTTTGTTCTCCAGTGACGAGGCACTTAACGCCGTTTATCCCTTTGTAAATGACCAACGCCATATGTCTTACGGGCAGACCGTGCACCAATTGGTGCACGCGACAATTTTCCATCACGCATTTGCCGATCAGTTTCGCACGGGTTCATCACGCAAAGCTGATCAGCTTCGCAAAATTTACACCTCGATCAGCTTCGCATTTGCATTATGCGGCCAGCGCAGCCATATCCCATTTTCATCACGAACTTTGTGTTGGCTGTATGCTACAGCGTTGCGCATTAGCTGGTATTTAAAGTGGCCGCTCTGTAAAGAATGCGAGATGAAAAACCTCATCACGCACCTGCGTGATGACTCTTTCCATCACGCAGCGTTTCTCACCGGACAAATTCTTTGAAGCTTCGCACGGGTTCATCACGCATTTTCCCGGCCAAAAATTCGAATTGGCTCATCGGACATTTGACGGCCCTGCGCGAGAGGGATATGGCGTAGTTGTCCCATCGGGAAGCAAAAAAATAAGTGAACGTATCGGAAAGTTGTTTCAGACCTATCGGAAAGTTGTTTCAGACCTATCTGAAAGTTGTTTCAGACCCATCGGAAAGCTATTTGTAGACCCCCCGAAAACGCGTTTTCAGCCGTCGCAAACTCTAAATTTGTTGTTTTCGATGTTCAGATAACGCTTGCTCATTGAAATGATTCAAAAAATAACTTTGAGTCTATCTGTTTACTGCACTAAACCAAGACAAACTGAAACCAACCTATCGGAAAGCTGACCGAACCTATGGAGAGCTGGACCGTGAACCTATTGGAAAGCCAGAAACTTTCCGATATGTTCAAACCCTGGTCATTTGCAAAAGGTTATGGTACCGACCAGGGTTTTATATTTTTCCGAAAAAAACCTGGGCCTGTTTTTTTCCAGTTTTTTTCCGGTTTTTTTCCGGTTTTTTTCCTAAATCGCGAAAAAAACTCCAGCTCGTTCTAAGTATCCTAGTCTGGTTTCATGATTCCTAACGCTTTCTAGCGCCTTCCTGAGTCTTTTCAGAACAGAAATACACATCTTACATAGATATAAATCACGAAACAGGCATGAAACAGTCCCTGACAGGCTCAATCAATACACTCCATATGCAAATTTTCTGACAGCAGTTTGCACTTTTGTTTTAGATTGCCAAATTTGGTCTTTTCTTTTCTTTTTCTAACAGTTTTGGGATAGTTTGGCCTATTATACATCGCAAAAGTCCATTTTTTAACTGAAAAATGACATCAATTAGCTATTTTTAGCTTGAGTTTTTTCCGCGATTTATGTTTTTTTCCGACCCTTAGAAAAAAAACCGAAAAAAACACCGGAAAAAAACACACCTCACAACCCTGGTACCGACAGCATACAGTACCCTAGGTAGGGGGACCATATGTGGTACCCCTACCCATGACCATGGGGGCCGGCACCATACATGGTACCGGCGCCTTATATGATTACTGTCACCATATGGTACCACGACAGGCCTCAAACGTGGGGGTACCATATATGGTGACGGTACCATAAACGGCGTTAAGTGCCTGACTGTTCTAAGAGGAGAGTAAGTTAGTTTTATGGCTGCGGTTGGGTGGTACCTCAATTCGGACTGTCGTTTAAACAAGATGAGAGCGTTGATAATCCAGTCGTTGTTTCCAAACACGAAGAGCAGAGTGGTTTCGGTGGCGCGCTTTGCCGCCAACAACTGAAGCCCCAACCACAGGGGGATAATGAACATGAATAGGCTGGCCGCCGCGCTTATCATCAGACTTTTGGTAAGCGACCGTTCTCTCTTCCGATTTTGCTCCTGTGTATCATCGGCCGGTTCGTTGTCAACTGCTCGCTTGTAAATCATCACGATCGGTATGTAAATTAGCAAGGCTGCTGTCAGCGTGTAGAAGGTGAGCGTGCTGTATCACCGGTTGAACACGGGCCCGGCAGCTCGCTGAGTGGGGCCTGGTCGACACTGCACCGCCACCGGTTGACTGAGGTGGCCGCTAAACCACGCCCACAGAAAGGAGGCCGGGAACGCCATCAGCACGGAGGGCACGAAACCGGCGCTTACTAGGATCAGACCGTAGCGGTTTTTCTGTTGATAGTACTTGAGGGGCCATCCGACGGCGATCAGACGATCGATAGACACCACCAGTTCCATCCAGCACAACATGGGGAAACTGAAGGAATAAAAGAGCTGGTGGATTCCGATCAGACATTTCCAAAGTGGTGTTTGCAACTGATGTTGCTCCATCAATATTAGATATGTGTAGTAAAAACCTAAAAGTGTTCACTTTGCCCTTAGAGCCAAGCTTTCTATAGGTTGGTGGGGAAACCGGCCGCTTATCACCTACAGAAATGGTTCTTTCTGTGGTAATACGTAGATTCTTTCCCCACCTGCCAACTTCACTAACTTTGAACCTTTGGAAAAGAAGTCTAGTAAAACCAAGATACATTTCACCTTACCTCCCATCGAATAAGCGATTCCAGCCACCGCATCTCCTAGTGCTTTTCCACTGATGATGATGTACTGTTTGCGACGGTGTAGCGCCCGATGGTATACGGTAGCCGAGACAACCAGCAGATTGGGCACTGCTATAGCCATTCCTTGGAATATGTAGACAATGTATAGCCAGAGACTTGCTTTCTCTTTGTCAGCCGGTGCGGCGGTCTGGTTCATTTTGCTGCACTGATCAATGCTAATCACCTACGATGATGAGCAGCAACTCAATATTGTGACCAGCGCAGGTGCGGCTATGATCAAACGTAGAACACTAAGCCTGAGTGGGCTGGCCGGCTGCCTGCTGATTGGCTCAGTGAAAACGCTAGACTCTGCCCTAAGTCGGCCTTCGTGAAAGAAATCAATAGAGTCTTGTGTTTATGGCATAATCCGGAATCTGGAAGTTATTTCTCTTCTCTGAATCACTACACTATTTGCACGCTTACATACCTCACATGCACACCTGCGCACTGTACCTACATTCGATAGCGCATGTTTTACATGCGTTTTTGAAGTCGGGTTGCCTTCAAGTGCAACTGACAATAATACATACGTACTGTAGCTGTGTATACACGGGACGGGATATGACAGTTAGTTTTCATGGGATTTTGTTAAACAATGGGAACGCAATTTTTTTTCGTTTCAGCAGAGTTAGAATTTATGTTGTTTGGTATTGGATTTTCCGAATGTGTTTGTGTATACGCATTCACTGTCAAAAGTATGTATATGGTAATGTGAGTAAATTCAACAAAACAATGTGTATTTTTGTGTATACTTGTGTGTGTATTGTACGGAAATTGTAAATTTTTCGTAGATATTGAGCAAGAAATGCTAGGAAAGTCAAATCTCTCAATGTCTTCGCTCGAAACCTTGGATAGCTTTGAAACTGAGTTACCTAGGCCATTTTAAAGTTTTATGAGGATATCTACTGTTATTACTGCGACAAAATTTTATGATTCTTGTTGAAATATTATCGAGTTTTGCAGATCAAATACACACAAAAATACACATTTTGAGAAATGTTTGTGTATGGTAATGTGTATCAGAATTTTCAATGTGTGTATGTATGTGTATGTGTATACACATTGTAAAACAATGTGTATTTTTGTGTATGGTGAATGTGTATGTGTATACACAAATAAAAGTAGCTAGAATTTTAGATTGTAATGTCCAGTCAGTTGGGATACCAAAAATTTTGAATGCGGAGGGTGAAATGTTGAGGAGGCCTTGTTGGGCAACAAAGAAGATTTGACATTAAAAACGTGTTCAAATGCGTTCTCAGCTTAGAAAGAACAGTTTTAAGGTGATACATGCACTAGAGGGGTTTGGGGGGTTACCCCCCAGCTGGATAGGCCAACCACCTTCAGCCAGCCCCGCGAGAGTTTAGGGACCCAACCATGCATGTAACAGGTCATCGCCGATGGGGGGAGGGGGTTGGGGGCCTGGCGCCGGCCGGGGGGGGGGGACTGAGCCAAAATTTTGGGAAGTAGGGCACTAAACAACGCTCAAAACTCGAAAAAATCGCAAATTTTGGGCTAAAAATCGCTAATTTGAGCTGAAATACAGCTAAAAAAATGCCGTTTTGCAGGCGATTTTGGCAATTTTTGTGTCTGAAATTGTAAAAAATTGCAAAAAATTGCTCACAAATTTATTTGCCAGAAAAATCGGAGGGGGGGTCGGCGAAATCGTCTGGGGGCTCCCCATCCGGGGGGTCTGGCCTAAGTCGGAGGGGGGGGCAGACCCCCCAGACCCCCCTGTTACATGTATGGACCCAACCCCGACCTTAATATACAAGTATTAGTAGCGGCTCGAATACTAACAAACAGCTCAGACAGAAATAACCAATTTTTAACAAAAAATTCGCATGAAGAGCCTTTGTTTCTACTTTTACATATTTCGATACCAGCCGGATCCGTGAAAAAAGAGTTGCTTGAACATCCTAAGTTGACTTTCTCGAAAAACACGTCAATGTTAAATGCGTCGGCGTCAACCTCCTTAAAACAGATGTCCTACATACAGTATATCACATATCGGCCAGCTCTCCTCTCAACCAGCTTCATTAACTTGTTTGCGTAATGTACTGGGACAACAGGTGACCTTATTAATTACAATGAAGCCTCAGGCCGGACCTTTCAATCATCACTCTGATTAAAGTTGACAAACTTCAGCTGGCCAAGTAGCAACGCAAGTCCACTGACGAACAGGTTAACAAACTCTTAACAGGTTAAGTGGTCAGTCAGCAACGCACACCATCTAATGCGCTGCAAGACACCAAGACAGAGAGTGTTTCTGTACTAATTCCAACGTTTTCGGTACTGCTGTGGCGGTTGCGGACCACAAAAGTCTCTAGGGGGGCTGACTGTCTTATCTGACTCCAGAAGAAACAAGGGTATTAGCCCCTTGTAATGGACCGTCTATTTTCCCTGTCGGCGAATATGGAGGTTGCCGACAGCTGTCGGGAAGTTTTTCGTTCCCAACAGCCGCGAAATCTTCCTGTCGGAAACTTGGAAACTGTCGCTGTAAAACGAACATTACACTCTTTACTGTCACTTCTTTCTTTTTTCACCTACTATTTCTTTTCGGCATCCAATAGTAGTTGCCCACAACCGTTCCCGACATCAAAACTTTCCAACAACTCAGCGAGAAAAATTTCAAAACTTTCCGACAGCCAAAAATCTTGCATGTCGGCAACCCGAAATTGCGATTTCGGGCTGTCGGAAATCTCGTTGTCGGAAACATATCAACTACTCCTATAGGAGTAGGTACATTGCAAAGGGTTAGTGTTGCTCAATAGAAAGAGCAGAGCACTTTTATTCCTCTTATACAATAAAGCAATTCAAATCTTAGTTAGTAACTCAGTTTCTCAGTCTTTACACTGGCCGGCGCGCTACTTATATAGTACAATAGAAAGTTCTAGAATGTTCCAGAATATGACGTCACATCACATCATACGCGCCTATATATACAATACATGGAATATTCTAGAAAGCCCACCAGCCAATTGGAGGCGAGGCATAGAAAGTTCTAGATACAACAAAAGCCGCGCCTATACTTTGTACATAGAATATTCTAGAAACACGCGGCCACGATAAACAAGTAGGCCACGCCCACTCAACTGCGCGCCGACCAATCACCACCCTACCAAGTCTAAATTCTATAACACCCCACCGTAAGCCTATAGCTCGTGAGCGTTCACGACACTCCCCGGGCGGCGATGGGGCAATCAGTCCATGAGCCAGTCCTTGGCTGAAGCTGGGTGGCGCTGATGGAGCCAGGACTGTGGAGCATTAGTGGCCCAAGGACTATGGCAGGTTTAGGGGAAGAGGCGGGGGCTGAGGCCTGTGGAAGGGAGGCTCATCTTCTTGACTGAACCTCTCTTCTACTGAAGGCAGCAGTTCCATGGCCTTTGAGCTGATTGCCTTGATCCTTTCCTCTTGCCATCTTGACTTGAATTTGTTCTGGTTGGGGGCCACAGCTCCCATTTCTGGGTCAGGGGACTCCAGTTTTCCTTCCATCTGGTCCATCTTGAATTCTTTCCAAATGATCCAGATTCTGTTCTGGTCTTTCATCTTCTTCAGACTCATTTCTTGGAGTCCAGCTGTCTTGTTGAATGTCTTCTTGGCTTCCTGCTGAGCCAGAGAATCCAAAGGTGAATCTATTACTGGGTCTCTGTTGGCTGGAGTTTTCTTGAGAGAACTGTTGTGTCCAGACTGGATCCATTCAAGTTCTGAGTGGAGCAGGGGCAGTTTCGGCTCTGATGCCAGCTGAATCTTCTCATCCTTTTCGAGATGACTGTAGTTGTTGCTACTAGCCAGGTCCATCTCCAATTTTCCCTGCTTGGTAACACCAGGTAGGGGAGGCGATTCCTGCAGGAAGGACCCTTGCCCACAGTGAACATCTGTGCCCAACATGCAGGGCTTCTTCTTTTGTCTGGGAGCAGCAGCTCTGCAGACCACTTCAACCTTGGGAGTAGCCATTCCAGGAGCTTCTTGTAGGAGAGAAGGAACTTTTCTCTTCATCTCCACTTGTGGACGTCCGTTGACTTCCTTCTTTAATTCTCCTTTCATTGGCTGCTCATCCAAAGTCTTTTTCTTCTTCTTCTTCTCCTTCTTGTCCTCCTGCTTCCCTTCTTCTTTGACCTGGTTCATAGCCTTGCTTTCTTCAGTGGCATCCAGTGAACCATTAGCTTTTTCTTGCTTGCTCCAATATTCTCTCCATAGGAAACTGTCCTTTGAATTCTGGATGTCTGGACGTCTCGGATCCTTTGATACTGACTCTTCTTTGCCGCTGGGGAGAGAGAAAAATATTGATTTCTTTGGATCATAATTGAACGTCAGTTTGGGCAGCTGGACTTCTGGCTTTTCTTCTTCTTTCTTGATGCTGTCTTGTCTCTCAAGATGATCATCCTGGATCTGGCGCTTTATTCTGAGCCATCTTTCTTCTGACTCTTGTTTCCATTTGGCCGCTTTATTCTGCATCTGGGCCACCCATTCTTCATGGCTCTCTGCTTGCTTCTTCATCCACTCAGCATGCTGCTGAGCTTGCTTCTCCTGTTGTTCTTTCAGTTTCTCCAGCAGTAGAAGCCATGGATCATTGGCAGCAGGAACAGGTCTGGGAACTGTGGCCTTTTCTGGTTGGGACACTTTCACTGCTTTCGCTGGAGTTTTAGGCTGCTTGGACCGGTCGGTAATCTCCTTTTTCAGTTTAATCCAGACTTGTTCGTAGACATCCTCGAACTGTTCTCTTTTGTCTGGCAGTGGAAGAGCCAGATCAGACTTTTTTATGGGGTAGTACTTTTCGTTTCTGACATTTTGAGTTTGAAAAAGGTATACAAACATGAAACCGTTAAATTTCTGTGCAATCCAACCGAAAATTTAACGATCTTTGCCTAAAATTGCACTAAAAACCTATTAAACAGGTCCTATAAAACGGGACAGGTTCAAGTCCTGCTCAAATAAAATAGGTTCAAGTCCACCAATTTCAGGTTAAAAACCTATTAATAGATGCAGGCTCCATCGGACTTGCCAACAGTAAATAGTTCACAATTTCCCTTCTATAGTTGTTGGAGGTTTGACTGAGAGCAGCGGGTGATCTGTTCTCCATTATCTTCTTTAAACCTAAACTCAAAATGTTTTAAATCAACACTTAATTTTCTTTTGTTTACTGCTGTTTTTGTCTCTTCAGGATAAAGATCAAGAGATTAGAGAGGAACGGAAATTGTGTCCGTTTCTCTGGACCAAGTGGACGTTAAATCGAGTTTGTAGATTTCTGTTTCCCTTCTGTCTTATTATCTTTGTTGCCATCTACGGCCTGCCCACTGACGCCTCCTAGCTGATTTTTCTGTGCCAGCTATTGTTTTCATGATTTCTTGGCTTCCAATTTCTAACACAGCCGACAGGGAGTCAAAAAGAGTAAGTGTATTATACTGTACAGCGTCGTAAGTGAAAATATTTCGATCAATACAAAACGGGTAGGACATAACCCAGTCTGGCACTTAACGCCGCTGATAGTTTCGGTACCTGGACTAGTGGCACCATATATGGTACCCCCACGTTCGGGGACTGCAGTGGTACCTACCGTGTATGGTACGAAATGTGAATGGTGTGATACCATATATGGTACGGGTACAGGTACCAATGCGAAGGTAGCAGTGCCTTATGGTACCACCACAGTCACCGAATGTGGACGTACCATCTATGGTGCTACTTAGCCTAGGTAACGGTACCATATATTTGCTCCAGTACATACACGGTGTTAAGTGCCTGACAGTAATACTGTTATAAGTTCAAAGACTCTGAAAACAAGCAAAATATGTCGTCATAATAGTAACGCATAAATCCGAAGATTTAAGCCAAACACTAAATTACAAATCACAAATTTAACAAGCCATCCATCGAAAGGAACGGGAGCTCCGAGCAAAAATCGGACGGGTCGAGTTGGGTGGCCAGTCACTCAAAAATAACTAAAAGCTACAATTTTGGGCTAAAAATCACTCAAACACTAAAGCTCGGCCAAAATGCAGCAAACGTAAGCTGTTTTACAGCCTATTTTGTGATCTGAATTGAGAAAAACATTCAAAGTTTGCTTACTAGAAAAATCAGTGAGGGTGAGGGGTAGAAAAATCGTCTGTGGGGGTGGCGTAAACAAAACCCTACATACGCCCCAAATGTATAGCTCACATCACAATAAAGCAAAAATAAAGTATCGTATGGTACACATCTTCGGTTCTAATCCTAAAACATCCTCCTAATCTAATCATTGCTCACATTCTTTCCATAGATTCTTGCATTTCGCTAGCCTGAAACTACTGTTGTTTGGTATTGGGTTTTCCGTTTGTGTATGTGCATACACATTTACCTTCAAATGTGTATAGTAATTTGTGTATATTCGACAAAACAATGTGTATTTTTGTGTATGGTAAATGTGTATGTGTATACACAAACAACAGTACCTGAAACATATACATACAGTACATACAGTGGGGTGCAAAAATTTAAACGCACCTGTCCTCTCCAAGAAAAACTGACTTTTCGCTGATTTGTTGGAGGTAATAGGTAAGTGTTATAAACTGTTACATAGCTTGAGATGTTGCGAAGAGGTTGGCGCAGACTGCACTGCAATGCGTTGCTTTATTGTAAAGTTATAGCCAGTCTAAGCCGAACTGTCAGAAAAAGGGTTAGCAAAAGTTTAAACGCACTTTAAAAATTCTACGAAATCTGACTAAACTTCTTTCAAACAATGATTGTAAGAAAACCTAAATACTAATTAATGAACAACAGGACAACTTTGATGCTTTGGAATAATTCAGTCGCACTGTAACGCAATTAATCGTAACACTTCTAATCATAGTAAAATTGGTCTGGTCTGCGTACAAGGTCTTTAATTTAAATGGTTTTGAACTCTCTCAAACTTCTTATGGATGTGTAAGAGACTGAGACTGCTAATCAGGCTAAACAAACTGTGTTTCTGATAACAGAACCACGAAAACAGAACATTTTTAATCAGATTTAGGTTGACAGATCATTGCTGTTCCACATCTGTCACACTGAGGTTTAGTATTCTGGTCTTCTCAGTGTTTGTAATCGACTGCAACCAACAAACATAGGTTAAAACTCATATGGTTTTTACATGTACTATTGTTTCTCTTATGCAAAAATACGAGAACATGCCATTTAGGCACCTTACTCAGTTAACAGCACTATAACCTGCATACTGAATATCCAGTAATGATCCACAATAATCAACTGACGGCAACTGTGAGGGTAGTTTAACCTGCAGACATCATCCCTGCTTCCAAAAACTTGCGTTTATAACTGAATGCATTGTGTGATCCCATGGATATGGAATTCCATCGTCTGTTCATTTTAAGATGACCTATGGCTGCTTCAGTGAATGCTTCTGCCATTGGTGTACACTGAATCTTGGCTCACTCATGTTTGACTATGATACTAAAGGTCCCAATTTTTCTGTGTTCAGCTTCTCTGGCCTCTTAGCGCTTCTGCTGTTTTTGCTCATGCTATTTTTCTTAAAACCAGGCAGCTGAGTCAGATATGCCTATAAACCACAACAATGTAGCCATTAGCTAGCAGATTCACTATAATTATCTGGTTTGAGCCCAAATTTCCAACGTTTATGACTTGTAACTTCTACAAAGCTTGAAATTAATGCATGCCAGACTTTCTAACATACACCAGATGTTAGTAAGTTTGATCTGTCAAGGTGCTACTGGCACTCTGGTGCTAGAGATCGCGTTGATACAAGGCACCATAGCAGGTTCAATCTTCTGCATGAACATTTGGACAAAGAGCACAACAGGGCTAACTGAATCATGGCAAAGCATCAAACTTGTCTTGTTATTTATTATTTACTATTTAGGTATTCGTACAACTTTTATTTGAAAGATCTGAGTCGGATTTTGTTGGATTTTTAAAGTGCGTTTAAACTTTTGCTAACCCTTTTTCTGAGAGTCCGGCTTAGACTGGCTATAACTTTACAATAAAGCAACGCATTGCAGTGCAGTCTGCGCCAAACTCTTCGCAACATCTCAAGCTATGCAACGGTGTATAAAACTTGACAACTACCTTCAACAAATAAGTAAAAAGTCACTGTTTCTTGCATCTGACTGGGTGCGTTTAAACTTTTGCACCCCACTGTAGGTGTCGAGACGCTACACAAAAAATTGCAGAAAGTCACCTGTGTTGGTGTGCCAAACCGCGGTACCGCCACACAACCAGACCAGGTTTCCGTCATCCTGCATTTGCAAAACGCCATTAAGGCAGTTGCCGCTGGTAGCTGACTGAAAGACCACCGTCAAGTCAGCTCTGTAGAGAACTACATTTCCGTCTGTTTGCCCCATAAACATGCTGCTTCCAGTGCCTGCCGAGTTGGTGGTCCACAGATGGTTAACTAAGCGCAAATCTCGGACTACCACGTTCCCGTCACACTGAAACTGCAGCTTGTAGCGTTTGTTGGGAGAAAACATAGCTTCTCCCGGTCTCAGCCTGACAGCAGTTGCCAGGAAGTGGCTCCAGACGTTCTTGAATGGACATGCTCCACTGCCTACAATTATCTTTCACATTGTACGTAGAACAGAACAGGGTTTCTCTAAAAACAGCCCAGCAGATTTTTTGCGCAACCTATTTGAGTGAATCTTTTTTGAACGAAAGATAATTAAATTTAATTGAGAGAACTTTTACTAAGATACCCTGCGTAGTTCTTGAGATATTTGCGCTCAAAATCAGAACAGTGATTTTTCTCATCCCGTTTTCCTTTCCACTTCATAAGAAAACAGATTGCTGCTGATAACGACACTTTACTAAATGAAGAAACAGGTTGTGTGTCATCAGTAAAGCTTTGTTACTTTAGTCCTCATCAGTACCTGCAGGGATGGCTATTTTTCCGAAAAAAAAACGTCGAGCTGTTTTTTTTTCAGTTTTTTTTCGGTTTTTTCCTAAATCGCGGAAAACTCTAACCCAAGTTCTGAGTATCCCAGCCTGGTTTATGATTCCTAACAATTCCTAGCGCCTTCCTGAGTCTTTTCAGAACAGAAATACCCGTCTTACATGGATATAAATCACGAAACAGGCATGAAAGAGTCCCTGACAGGATGCAAATAAATATTAATCGCTCTATGCAAATTTTCTTACAGCAGTTTGCCTTTTTGTTTTAAATTGCCAAATTTGGCATTTTCTATTGTTTTTCTAACCGTTTTGAGTTACTCTAGCCCATTATACATCTCAAAAGTCCACTTTTTAACTGAAAAATGACAGAAATTAGCTATTTTTAGCTTGAATTTTTTTCAATATCTAAAGCACCAAGCCGAGTAGCATGAAAATAATTTCCGCAATCTTTCAAGAATTTATTTGTCTTTCATTCAAAAAACGATTCATTCAAATCGATTGAGATTTACGGTTGCTGCAGCAAACAAATCTGCTGGCTGATTTTATGGACACTGTAGAAATCTGTAGGACACTTCTCAGTTGCAGAACCTGAATGGCTAGTGTTTTGGCTTGTTACTAGAGAGCAGATTAGCTCTTAGACGCAGAATTTTTTTGCGTGCCTGGCCATAGGGACATGCAATGCGTGCCTAAAATGGTAATCACGCAAAATATGTTTTTAAAATCACTGAAATTTTCAAAAAACGTGACTGGCCAATCACGCGTTGTATGCATCACTGTTCATTGTCTGACAAAAAGCGTGACTGACCAATCACTTTTTTGCACTTTTATTTTCCAATCACATTTATGCTAAACAAATCCGCTTGCAAAGCGTGATTCAATGTGGAGTGGGGTACTACTCCAAATGGAGTAGCTTCTGCTTACTGTTGATCGGGTATACCCATACCCATACCCGAAACTGGGTATTTTTGAGTAAAACTACCTGAAATCGGGTATACCCATACCCGGGTACTTTTTGAAATACCCATACCCGGGTATACCCGATTTTTTGAAAAATACCGGGTATTTGAATGGGTATTTTTTAGAAAAAATAGTGCAGACATGCCCGTTAATTTCTATATAAAGTGCAAAAATTCTCTCAAGCAAGTGTTGGATAGAGTTATGGCTTTTGTGTAGTGGCGTACCCGGGGGTGTAGGTTGTGTACACCCCCTTTGCGGTGGAGGTAGGGAGGAAAAATTAGACAAAGATAAGAGAACTGAATTAATTATGTACTAAAACTGTCTATTTTATGCTCAGAATACCTTTTAAATGCATTTTCGAAGGCTAAATTTTCAAAAATTTCTCGCCCTGCCCTGGTCGGGCAGAAGCCCAACCAGACCACTTTAAACTACTAAAACTTGTAATTTCTGTCAATTTTAAGCTCAGAATTGGTCACGTTTTTAAGGCTAATTTTGCAAAACTTTCTCGACCTTGTTGGGCAACGGTCCAACCAGGCAACTTTAAAATCTTACACCCCCGCCCCTTCTGCAAAATCCTGGGTACGCCACTGCTTTTGCCATACATCACACTCTTCATACATGGGCTGGAAAAATGGGTTGGGGGTAGTTTAAAATCCGAAAATCTGTGAGTCGGCCTAGTAGGTAGGTTACCGATATGGGGGAGGTAGC
>JASANB010005699.1:0-41199 GCA_030248155.1 Sabatieria punctata
ACGACGCCCAAAACTCTCGCCATAGAAACACGTTTCCGTTAAAAAGTTCGCAACTCTAGTTTAGGGAGCTTCACAGTACCGTCTCTATTTACCGCGATTTTCAACCACAGAGTTTTTGTACCCATAGGGGTGGGTCAATTTGCGCCACAAACGGCTGAGGAAAAGGTGGAACCGGCATTGGCGCAACAGCTGCGGGCGGAGGTACCAACAATGGCGCTAACGGTCTAGCCGCCTCTTGACGTACTGCTTGCTCTAGACTGACCATTTGGTCCTGCTATCTCTCAAGGCGCGCTTCAAAACACTTTTTTTGATCATCTAACACCTTTTCGAACTGTTCAATAACAAGGTTCAACCGCCTCTCTGAATCACTAGCTTGCGTAGCATACTGCTCTCTGAGAAACAACATCTGCTGAGAATGCCGTTTCTCTGCTTCCTCCTGTAACTTTTGATACTTTTCGTCCACCTTAGCGCACTGATTTTGAAAGACTTTTAGCAAACTGGCAACTGTTTCTCCTGCTACAGGTGGACCTTCTGACGACCTGACCGAACCGCCGGAACGATCCGATCTGGTCTCAGGCACGACAAAATGTTTTTCTAAACTCTCTGACAACCTGACCGAACCGCCTGAACGATCCGATCTGGTTTCAGGAACGGGCTTTTGCAAATTACCTGACGATCTGACCGAACCGTGTGAACGGTCCAGTCTGACCTCAGCAACGTACTTTTCTAAAATCTCTAAATTGCCAACAGCTTCACACAACCGATCAACCAATTTCACATCAAACTGTTGAAAAGCCCTTTTTCTGTCTCTGTTTTGAGGAAGCTCTGCATCTCAGTTCGCAAACAAGTTAACTGCACTTTCTGCCTCTAAGACATGCTTTTTCAGCTCGACTGTTCGGTTCTCCCAACCTTCCGGCGGGTCCAAACGCATTACTTTAAACACCAACTCTTTCAGCTCTGTCGCAAGCTGAGTGATACCGTCAGAGAGGGGTCGCCTACGCGCCATCAACAACTGTTTGCGCTGTTCTCTAGTATTAAAGGCAGGTCCTTCAGCCATACTGTCTAACTCTGCTGCGCTAACTAGATTCAAACAACTGACCGTTGACTGTCGTTTGCCGCCGCCTTCTTCTCCACTTTGTCCTTACTGCGCACTCTGGCCTTGTCTGCCACTGCCGGCATTCCTCGGGGGACACGTTGAGGCAACGTCGTCTTCTGGCACCACGTGTTGTGGCCTGTAGGCTGCCACGCTACTGCACACTGCCCGGAAAGTATAGCGCTTTAAATCGGTTCGACTCTAACGTTGCCTACAACCTACCCAGTGTTCTCTACTGGCCGACACGCTCACTCCTAACTGTCCGACAAGGGGCCAACGACCGACCAACTTCTTCGCAGCTTTACTTCGTAACCGAACTGATTAGGCTGAACTCGGCTCAGAGCCGTCACGCAACCAACCCGAACTGGCAACAAAATTATCATAACACACAACCTACAACGTACGGCGGGCGCACAAACACGTTAGTAATAATTGATAAGCAACCAACGGGTAAAATCATTATTTATCACAGCGGAATAGCCTATTCGACAACTTGAATAACAGCACCGGAAACGCCAAACTCCATTTCCAAAAGGCACTTTTTAACGGGTGCATACTGTTTCGATATGCCCTGGGTCTCCAGCCTAATCTCTTCTGATACACTTTGAATCGTCCTGCCGAAGTGCTATCCCAAGAATCGGCCGATTCAGGAGTGGAAAAAGATGAAGCTGTCAATGTTCCTTGAGCTTGCCATGCTTTTAGCTCTTCTAGCTACCACTGATTTGATAAGCTCTGGACCTCCAGTCATACCTCCCTTTGGCCCACTTCGAATAATCAGGGTGAAGTACTACCCTGAGAATCGGCGATTTGGGAGTGGAAGAAGGTGAATCTGCCTATTTCCCTTCAGCTTACTGCAATTTCAACCCAACTATACAACAGCCAACAACAACAACCCAACAGCCATACTTTTTCAATATGCTCTGGGCCTCCAGGCTAATCTCTTCCGATTATACACTTTGAATCGCACATTGAGCTCGTGTGCTGCGTTCAAAATCGAAAGTTTCACAAATGCAAAAAACCTGTTGCATTTCACAGATATCTTGCAATCTTGCCTTGCGGACACTACTTTTGGTTATTGTGATGACTGAAGATCTCAGACCAAATATAGAACGAATTACCGGAGGGGTCGGAAATTAAGGTACAGCGCATCGGCACCCGGCCGGCTGCTGAGTGGCACACTCTTCCTACTCTTTTATGCATTCTTGGCTATAGGAACTTTTCCAAAACGTACCAAACAAAAACCATTACCTTATCAGATGAAATTTCAAGCAACAACAAGACATTGCGTTATGGGAAACTCTCAGTGTTGTTTCAATTAACTTAACAGCTCTACAACAAACAAACAAATAAGCAACTAACAAGCGGAAGCAGGAAAAAGTCCCGTCACTCACGGCCCGCCCGACGGCCAAAAAACACCAGTTATTGGCGGAGGAAGTGCATGGCTGAAAAAATTTGCATACAGCTACCAAAAGCGCCTCAGTCACATCAAAAATCAAAATTTCAGACCAACAACAAAGCTGTAAATGTTCAAATCAAACAAACAATTTCAGAAGATAATTACAGTACGAAATTCGAAATAACATTTATGAAAGAAACTGGTTACTTTATTTTGTTAAAAGTAACTTGTGAAATAAACGCGTTTTCTGTGCCTACTGAAGCGATTGTGTGTGAGAGTGTTTTGAGTTGAGAGGAGAAGAGGAAAGAGAGTGGGAAGACGAGGACAGAGGAGGAGAAGAATCACAGTTCATTTGAATTCGCTTCACAAGAGATGGAATTCCGTTACACCGATGACATGCCAGCAGTTGAAGGCAAAGGCGCAGAAAGGCCGAAACGTGGCGCGCAAAAGATGGAGTCAGCAGCACGGTGTCGGTACAGAGCAGGTTACTGGAGACGCCGAGTCAGCGGAGGCAGAGCATATCGATTCAGATAGTTTCCCCGGCTGTCAGGCACAGTTGAGGCCCAGTCGACATCCGGATGGGGAGTGATGAAGCGATTGTGTTTGTGAGAGTGTTTTGTATTGTCAAGTTATCGAGTGGTTGCGTTTGTGTGCTTGTCTGTGTGTTGTGTGTGAGTGCCCACTAGTAGATAAACTCTTTCACTACGTATGTTTTAAGTGTTTCTGGTTTACTAATTTTTATACACAAAAATTATGCGTAATTGACACTTTCGAAAATTTGAGACGGTCTCGTTTTTGTGTGAAAATGTTGCCTTTGCTTGCGTAAGACAAGACAAAACGTAGATAGTTCGCCAAGTTCTGGGCAAAAAAAAACATAAATTATTTTTGCGGTCGGCCTTTCTGTGAAAAACGCGGCTATTTTATTGTGATCTGCTTTGCTACCTAGTGAGTAGTACTGTCTGTTAAAGATTTGAATCTGAGCCGACAATATATTGAATATATTTTGAATTGTGAATAATTGTAAATATTAACTGTATTTTGGTTGGACAGATTTGCTTCATCTCAAGTTAGCGAAGAAAAGTCTCAAGAAATCAAACAAAATAAGCAAAAGATAACAGAGCTACGTAGAGTACGTGGGAGTGCGTTCCAGACCTTAGCAGTAACATAAAAGAACGAAGAGTCCGTGGCGGCCGTTCTTTCTACCAGCCAGCTCGAAGGTCATCGTTGTTCTATCATGCCTTAGCACCGCAATCGAATTGGGTAGGACGAGCGAGAAAGCAACAACTGTGCCCACGCAATCAGTGACGCAAAGTCGTATGAGATTCCTTGGCAACTAAAAGCTCGAATTAATACAAACTTTAACCCATGCACTAATATTACGCTTTTAGGCATTATTATCTTACCTAGTCACTTCTTAAGCAGCTTCCTAGCGTACAGTTCATCTCCTCATCTCAGTCCAGCCCAGTCAGCCTTGAGATCAGGGTTCGGGGTAGCTGTTAAAAACATGTTATTAACACAGGCCTTATAAATATGTCTGTTTAGTGTAAAAAAACTCCATTAAATCTGACACTATAGATGGGCCATTCAGAATCCATTGGGTTTCTGTTTTGTGCAAAATTTTTCGAGTTTCTTAGATCCGTTTGTTTCTAGCTACCGTACTTGACGTAGTCTTGGGGCTTTTTCAACACGAAAACATGAGATACTACGGTAGCAATTTGCAGATTTTCTGAGAAAACATTCGGAAATTGTGGGACACTACCCCCATTAGCGGAAACCTACCACTAACTTTACGACTAAGATTGAATATAAAGGTAAGTCTAACTTCATATCCTAACGTTCATTCATCCTGAACCTACGTAGAAGCCTAAAACCTGATCAGAGTGCTGAATAGAAGCCATCGGTTCGAAATCAGTGAGGGATAGTGTCACTGTATCTAAATCGGATAATCAGGCCGTCGTGCATAAGTGAAATGCACGCCGCTTCCCTCGCAATTCGGAAGAGAAACTTAGCGTAGCCTGTACAGCTTTTAATTGGGGAACTTTTCGATAATTTTTTGTAACTATTGAAGTTTTATATTCGGAAAAACTCGAAATTTTAGCAAGGAAACTGTACCGTAGCCTAATTCACGCTGCAAAGTCATTTCAATGTAATACAGTAGTACCCACTACGACCAGTCATGTAAAGAAAACGTTTTATAACTTTTAGTGTGATAAAGTGAATAGACTAAAACACATTTTTAATTTATATCAATCATTATCACGTTTGGATTTTATGCGGTCTGCTGGTGGTGTTTTAGGATTTTTAGTCGTTATGCCTTTTTAGGTAGGATTTGGCTTTAAACCTGTTTTCTTAGTGGAAGGAAACGTCACCAGAGTGAGGCAGAAAGTGTAAAGGGAAGCATAAAACCATTCTGAGTACGTAGTTTGGCGTACCTTTCTGCTTGACCACTCACCGAATTTTGGCTTTTTGGAATTTTTAACAGGATTTCATGTTAATAACACTGTTACTAACGTTATTAACATGCGTGAATTTTTAACTGTAAATTATTTAACCCTGCTTGAGATTACCTTGATTCTTTGACTTCAACAGGGACGGAGAAAGTGCAGAATGGAAGGCAGAAACGACACGGTGTGGATGCAAGATTTGCTACCGCAATTCGGTGTTTACGTAATCCAAGGAACCATTTTGGCGCTGGCAAATTTGACCATTTTTGCATCGATTGTGCGACAGCCTCTGTTGCGCGAGAAGAAACAATACATTATAGTTAGCGGTACGAGACAACCTGTACGTAGTATGTAGTAGCATACATGTAACAGGTTTTCCGCCGAAAGGGAGGGGAGTTGGGGTCTGGCGCCGACCGGGGGTCTGAGCCCAAATTCTAGGGAGGGAGTTGGGCACTAAAAACGCTCAAGAAACGCAAGAAATCACAATTTTTCGGATAAAAATAATCAAAAATCGCTAATTTTGGCTCAAAGACAAATATAAACTGCTGTTTTACGCCGATTTTAGCAATTTTAGTGTCTGATATTCGAAAAAATCGCAAAACTGCTCAAAAAATTACGTGCCAGAAAATCGGAGGGGGTCGTAAAAATGTTCTTGGGTCGGACCTAAGTTGGGTGTCGGGCAGACTCCCCTTGGCCACCACCTGTTAAATCAATCAATCAATCAAATTTTATTCGCCTCGGAATAATCAATATACTATAGGTTACTGATATAGCCAACCCCCTACAGCATGTATGGGAGCCAAATACGTACGTATGGTTTCAGCTTTAGCATTGGTGGATGGTATGAACGGCATTGCCACATTACTAGGTGGCGCTGGCAGGTCATACCTGATCGTTTCTGGAGCAGGCGAGGTTCTGGTGTCTCGATGGCAGTGTCTGCTAACTCCGTGGAACCTAATTTTCATCTGGACAGACCCATTGCAGTCCATTATGCTTCTGGTCATTTCAATCGACCGCTGTTTAGCCCTTGGCTGGCCGCTGGAATACTTTGGTTTCGGCACGAGCTACGCCTACAAATTTTGCGGACTGGTTTTCTCGCTGATGACAGCGATTGTTCTGATCGGCTTCAGCACTTCCTTCAATTATCACCAATACGCCGAAAAGCCCGCAATTTGTCTGACCAGTTATGGCCTTTCTGACTCTTTCTACAGGTTCCACAACATGTGTCGCATTTTTCCGGCTGCACTAAGTGTAGTCGTGTATTTTTTTGCACTGGTTTTAATGAAAAAATCATCGGCTCAACTTCACCCAACCAGCAGCCAACCAAGCGCCGTTTATGCCCGAGAACAAAAAGTCCAACTTCGACTAACTGTCACTTTGGGAATCAGCTGCGTATTTACGGTTGTATTTTTCGTTTTTCCTATGTTGGTCGAAATTGCCGCTGCCGATCTGGATGACAGTTCTCGGTTCCTGGCTTCGATAATTCCCTACACTTTTATTCTGAACAACTTCAACCCTATGGCTAACTTTGTGATTTATACGGCTAAGCAAAAGGATATGAAATTGGCTGTGAAATATCTGTTTAGGTGTAAGACTATTACTAATGCTGCCTTACAAGCTCAAATATAGCAGTTAATTACTGCTGTTGTGCCTAATGCATTAAAAAATTACAACCAATTAGCTCATATAGAATTGTAACCTATTTGCGTTTAGGCGGCAAACTTGGGTTTTTTTCGGTCAAATTCGCTAACTGCTTCTTCTCTCTTTTTTAACTTTATCTTTAGCTTTCTGCTTGAGCAGCACACAGTTTCGAGTCGCAGTACTTTTTTATTAGTAAGCCATCACAAAACAAAGTGTGTTTGGCGCTCCTGCCATCCGTTTACCTAGGGGCCGTTCATAAACGACGTCGTTCCAAAATCCCGATTTTTCGGACCCCCCCTCCCCCCAAAATCGCCTTGCGTCGTTTCTTGGGGACCCCCCCCCCTACGGCGACGTCGTTTTCGGTTTACCCCCCCCCCCCAATAAAACGGCAGTACATAGAGTACTGTGACGTTTTCTTGTTACCATACTGCACAATCAATAGAATAAATCCCTACAACCACTCTGGGAAGCTTTTCTGTATGGAGAAACGTTTGATAGAATGTGCATAAATCGAAAATAATGTAATTGAAGTACCCTAAAATTCCGAAAAAAGCGACGTCGTTTTTTGCTAACCCCCTCCCCCTCCTGGTGCGTCGTCTATCGTCGCATTTCAGCCGACCCCCCCTCCCCCCCTCTGGAACGACGTCGTTTATGAACGGCCCCCTATCAATTCCATGTCAGAGCATGTCAAAATAATCGGGGAACCGTTTTCCCATTCGCAGTTCCTGAAGAACTCTGTGACGCGTCATAGACGGTATAGCACGTCCCAGACGCAGGTACGGTCCACCGGTACTGTAACCCAGAGCGCGGGCACGTTTCCAGCTGAAATTTCTGGTCAAATTTCCCCTTGTAGTACAGTCAGGCACTTAACCCGGTTTACTGGCACCACATACGGTGTCACTAGCCTAGGTATCGGTACCATACATGGTACCCCACGTTCGGAGACGTGGTGGTACCATAAATGGTACCCCTACCCATGGCCTTTTGTTCCGGTACCATATGGTACGAAATTTGAAGGTCAGCGCTACAATCTAGGCAGGCTGGCAGGCAACAGTGCCATGGTAGGGGTACCGTATATGGTACCACTACTGTGGTCGAACACAGGCGTTCCATATATGGTACCACCACACTTCCCGAACGTAAATGTGGTACCACCATCATAGATGGCGCCAGTACCATAAACGGCGTTAAGTGTCTGACTATTACTATTTAGGATCGCCGTTTGACGACTAACTTAGCCTTTTGCGTCTAAATTTGCTTTTTGGTGGTTTGCCCTTTCCAACTCAACTTTTAGTCGTTCGGTAGTAGTAAAGCTTAATGCTAAAAATTTAGAAGTCATTGTTACCTAAGACTTTCGGACGGCGCTGGCGCCAAGACGAGACAGAGAAAAATGACCACCACGGCAATATTCATGCTCGGCGAAGGAAAGATCGGAATCCGGTTGCAAGTGTGGCCACGCTTTGATTAAATGTGACTGATTGAAGCCAACACCCAGAGGACGATTGTGGCTTAATATTTTGCGGCCAGCACGCCTAAATCGAGGATTAACCGTCGAATGAGTGGATCAGTTACACCGAGCTGCAGCTCCGAATTGACACCCCAGCAACCTAATGCCATAGCTAATCGAATGGTCAAATTGGCAAGCTTAGACGCCTCCCCAAGGTTCGGCAATGCGACGTCAATCAAGTGCAGTTTCCAGACCCGGAGTACTGTCTGTACGTAGCACAAAAACATATCACATTCAGTCGCTCTCGCTGAACTGAATCTTTAGAGCCTGTTGAATTGTTTAATTGTTTCTGCACGAGAAAACGAAGCAAAGTTTGCACTGACTCTTGTGGGTCAAAACATTCATAATCGTTTCTGGAATTTATAGTATCGATAAACCAGTCCTTAAGCCCAGCTGAGCCCACATACAGGGTGATTCACATATCCCGCCCGGTTTCGCAAGCTCAGAACTTTTCTGTTTGTGGACCGAATCGGCTGATTTTTGGATATGATATGTGGATATACTTCGAATTTTATTGTTTAAAATTTCAGCTTATTTCATCACGAAATGCCTGAAAACGGCAATTCTACCGCAAACTGAAATTTCCAACATTGGCGCTAAATACATTTGGCTTGTGCGCGATTAGGCTAGTGTTTGAGTGTTGAAAACATTCTTAAACCATAGTGGGTTGACGCTTTGTTCACTTTTCAACACAAACCGACGCTTTTAGCAGTTGTGATAGCTTTTTCGGTGAAGGAACGTCTAAAATGCGCGGTTCACTTTGAGTGGAGCAAAAGCACTGAGAATGTTCCGCCTGCAAATTGGGATAGAACGCGAGCCTCTAAGAGATACCAGCATCCGCTGGTAGCATGAATGGCTTATCGAAGAGGGCAGTGTATCCAACACAACTCGGAAAAGCGTCCACCAACCAGCGTGGAGGGTGGAATACCACCAGCGGCTGCAGAAAGTGATTGAAAAGAGTGACCATCACGTTGAAGTCCATAACTAGTGATGTAGTGTATGGAATTTGTTGAAATTTGAAACAATAAAATTCGAAGTGTGTCCACACATCATATTAAAAAATCAGCAGATTCGGTACACAAACAAAAAAGTTCTGAGCTTGCGAAACCGGGCGGGATAGGTGAATCACTCTGTATTTTATTAAAGATATATTCTTGATTTTATCATAAAACGTTTACGCAAAGATGCATGGTGAAACCCCCTAAGCCACCAATTACTTGAGACGACATAATGCTAAATCAAAGAAAGAGGAACCTTAGACTTGGGCGGTGGCTTGGCGGCTGCTTCGGGTAGGTACAATGTAGCTGAACGAAACTATTTAAGCTTAGTCAGTCAGAGTAGTCACAATTATTTCTAATGTCGACTTTATCGATCCTCGCCAGCCGCTAATCAATCAGTCTCGAATTCAAATGCCTTCCGTTGAGTGGCTGGCCTGAACTGGAAGTTGGCGGATGCATAGGACCGATCTGTACTGTATGTCCGGTCTGAGCTCGAGCGAGCGGCGTCTGAAACTGTCGGTAGCCTTTCAGACAGAAACAACAATCTCGTTTACGTCAAAGTATTGGAGAGTTGTTAGAGCCCACTGGACAACTTTTTACCTAAACAACAAATGTACAAGTGCAAAATTAACAGATGTGGGCAGACAATAAGTGGGTATGAAAATGCAAATGTTGTGACGTTAGTCAAAACGTCATTGGAACAGACTTATGATTTGTTACGCCTTCAGTTTTTTTAACAAAACAGGTGTACAGCAAAAAATAGCTGTATGTTTTTAAAACTTCCTGCTGTTTTCTTAAGAGCCGGTTTTCCGAACAGTTGTCTTTTATGCTGCAGTGGCTCTAGAAAAATCTCTAACTTTCTTTACGATTTGGCTAGAATTTTATTGTAGATTATTATTGGAGAAAAACACTTTATGATACTCTCGGCCTTTCTGAGACAAAATTTAAAGCTGCATTTAGAATCAGAAGAACTATCAAGCGGCATTCTTGCTCATATATTAAGTTTTCATAACGCATATAATTCAGTCAATTCGGTACTGAATTTTGAGTTTTTGCGATTACAGCACATAGAATTTGCCTGTGAAAATGAGTCAGCACGTCTAATCTGCTCAACATTAGTTTCAAATGCTTATGCAAGACACAAATCATTTCGACTACGTACGGTATGTAATGACCACAGATTAGCTAGGTACTGTATGAAAGGGCATATTCTGATCTTAAGCCGCTGTACATAGGTTCTTCAATTTATAGTGATAAGGAATAGGTCTAGCAAGAGTAGGTGGACCTATTTTGGGTCGGTCTCCAGAAAATCATCCAAAAACCTTAAAAATCGGTAAAAATCTATCCGGATTTTTGCAGAACTGTACAGTGGGATGACTTTTACTTTTTTTCTGCAAGTCTCGCCGTTCTACGTTACATTTATATGTTTAAAAATGGCTAATTTTCAAAGTTTGTCACGCTACCAGCAGAAAAAACTCGCTAAAAATCGATTTCTCCAAAACTAAGCTAAGAACCTTGGCGTTTGAGCTTATGGCAGTTGTCTAAATTCAAGCTCTTTCCTTTCATAACTTGGAGTCTCTGAGGCCTTATTCTGATATAAAATATGGAGTGAAAAGTCTGTCTGCGCAACTGCGGTAAATTTTGGATTTCTTTATAAACGACAGAATATGGCTGGTAAACTATTAAAACAAGGCTAAAAGCATATTTTATCACAAGTTTCCATGGTTTGTGGTCTTCTGAAGTTCTGAGGTCATATTTTATACGACAAGCAGCTTCAATCTTTTTTCAAGGCCTGGCTGTCCGCAACGATGTTGCAAATGCCAACTCACATACGTAGAATTGAATTGTAAACAGTAGAACGCGCTTATTTATCCGTTTTACTAGTTTTTGATAAGATATGAACTGTTTACACTACTTACAACCGGCCGTTTCTCCATTTCGGTTAGTGGTTCATACAATTAGATAGGTCTGGAATTAACCTATATATCATCCTCAATCTCTTTTTCTGTTGTCGCCGTAAAGCAAAGAGTAGGTTTTCTTAATTGAAGAAGTCGTCATTCTCGATCGAAGTCCCCACCGTGCTGCTAACAAGAGGCACTTAAATAAATATTGGTGTTGGAAGACGTAAACTGATGAAAAATGATCATTTTATCACTTTTTTACCGCAAGAAAATGGCTTTATTCTTACGAAAATGGCCGCCACGCGAGGCGAGGGGCAAAACCGACCCAAATTTTTGCGTCCACTTTTTTGCGGAAAGACGCGCTACCGCAGGAAGACAGGCCCATTACTCGCGCATCACAAGCATCTGTACAATGGTTTGGTGCGTTATATAGCCCTTCGATTCGATTCGATGTGACGGGGGTCGACCATACGACCCTACGATCAGACTCGAGGGTCCATTTCGATGCCCCGTATAAATGAAATCGAACAAGTCGAACTTACCACCTACCCAAGGCTTTAATCAGCCTCAGGAGGTCCCTAACAGATAATTCACTCAGCTCCTGGGTGGTCAAATACCTTCGCCCCAGGATCCTATACCTACGCCCAGCCAATGCGTCACATTGTGTGACCAAATGTTCAGGCGTTTCCTCTTCTTCTGAGCAGAAGGAGCATGTTGGATCATCCACCAGGCCCATAATGCTAAGATGCTTATTAAGGTTACTACTGTGTCCGGTTAACCAACCAACCACCAGCTTTAGTTCCCTTCTACTAAAACTAAGTAGTTCTCTGGTTGCTACCGATCTAGGTCCCAGAACAAACTGCTTAGACTGCCTACAGTCGGTCCTTAGATCCCAGTCAAACTGCAACTGGTTCCTAGCCCAACTTCTTAATTCAGTACGCACTTTCTTAACAGAGATGCCAAGGGCCGGTTCCGGCCCTATAAGTGGCAACTCTGAAGCCGCCCGAGCTAGTCGGTCAGCTTCCTCATTTCCCTCCACATTCGAGTGTCCAGGTACCCACACCAGCAGTAGCTTCTTCCGAAGCGCCAGTCGTTGTAGTTCCCTGACACACTCTGCAACCAACTTAGAGCTGATGCGTGGAGATACTAAAGCTTTTAAAGCTGCTTGACTATCTGAACAAATACAGATCTTCTGCTCAAGACAGTTAACTAATCCGGGATCCCTGGCGCAGTTCAAAATGGCATAGACCTCCGCCTGGAAAACCGTTGCGTTTTTCCCAGGGGAAAGGAATCCTCTACCCCTAGTCTCTGTATAAATACTCCTGCTCCCGAATTCTCCAAACCTGTTAACCTGGAACCATCCGTATAACAGTAGAGAGTATCGGTTGCATTAGGAACATTACCTTGCCAGACCTTCCTACTCGGGAAGTCGACCTAGATAGCCCTTGAACTTAGACACTTTTCTGCAAACGTACATTTTTATAAGTAAACGTAATGAAGAGTGAGAAGGGAAAAAGTTGGTTTTCCTACCCAAAATAGGTCCACTTTCTCTAGACATGTAATAAAAACCATTTCCAAAGTATGTACGTGCCGAGCAGACCTGTTTTGCTAGAAAACACCAGCGGCCCTAGAAAATTTATGGCCTCAACATTTTCTCCGTTCAGGAATGTACAAGGGCGGACCAAATACGTACGTATAATTTTTGTTTGTTTGTTTCGGTTTTTCTAGAGGCACTAAGAGTTACGTAGGAGTGTAGGCTAGTTCAGTCATTGCATGACTAAGCCGGTTAACGACCAATTTTCTTCTATACGGCCAATTCAATTACTGATCGTAGGAGGATAATGAGTTGAAGAGTGTATTTCGAGGCGCGAGGAAATCGAATTTCTGACGATTCTGACACATACGTTGTTTGTTGTTTCGGATAAGATGTGAGTCAGCGCGATTTATTGCCCAATAACACTCCCACTTGTCCTTTATAAATTACACGCCGCTGGTCTAAATGCCATTCTATCAGACAAACGCTCAAAGTTCGTGAGAGGCGGCCTTTCTTTCTTGTCTGCAACTTGCTGCAGCAGTCAGTCTACGTACGTTCGTACTACCTATTCAGATCAAGATGTATCCAGGAGACGATGTCGACGAAAATTTGGTTGAGTTGGGCCTAATCGTGTGAGTGTGAAGAGGACGGGACGGTAAAGATGGGAGAGATTGTCAAAATCGGTCGAATTAGGACTTGTCCACTGAAAATTCTGAGGCTTCTTCAAGAAGGACTTGACTATGTGATTGCTTCTACACTCCAATTTGCTAATGGTTTCGAGATTACTCACTGATTTTGCAGTGGAAAAAGAGAACGGTTAACTATGCAAGTATCTGTCTGCCTGAATGTCTCAGAAAATGTTTGATTTTTGTGTTGCCAAGTTCACTTTAATCCGTTAAAACTGATTGATTCTTAGCCAAGTAGCAGTTGTCTGTTTCGCCAATGCACAAAAATACTGTGAAAGGCTTGATGTGTACTGTTTTTCACTACAGATTACTCGATTACCGGTGCTACAGTACAGTACATCGAACCGATGCCGATACCATACAGAATTGAAGACATCTCCGTTGATTGAAGAACCATACAAGAATCTTGGTGCAACTACGCACAAGCGAATAGATGAAAAAAGTGGGGATTGTAATCCAAATAGAAGGTCCGATTTTTTGCTAAAATCAAATACAGTAGTCTTTTACTGCACGTTATAAATAAGCTTTCTTGAGCTCATTTACAACTAATAGAAGCCTAATAAAATTTTGCTATAGGCAAACTTTTAAATGACAGGCTTTTGTTTTTGTTGCACGTCAGATTCTGTAGCGCCTGATTGAAGAGCCAAAAGCTTTAATCAAGCTCATTATAGCACCTAAAAGGCAAAAAATGACTACTGACTGCTGCAAAAAATGCTGACCCAACAGAAAGCATTATTCCTTTGAAAATTCACGTCTGAATTAAACAGTTACTTAGTTAGTGTACACATGTATTCTGTCCTGATTAACAAAATAGAGATTAACGAATGACTTCACCCTGTAAATTTCGAAGAACCTTGACCGAATTAGATGGCGAATATTCGGATTGACAGTGCACACACACTCACCCAGCTAACTAAAAATATCTGTACAATAGTGGTGCATTCAAAAATATCAAAAGGATGCATAACTGTCGTTGCAAAAGCACTTAGTTCTGATGCGAAATCTGACAGAGTTACGCACGTAAACTCCTACGTGTTTAGTTCGATTCGCGCCAAGCCCGTTACGTAGCGCAAGTTAGTCTAATCTTGCAGAAAAGCCTGTGAGAAAAAACCGGCTGCGGTTTTTTCGCTACGTTCGCATCGGCGTAGAACATCGCTTGGGCGCTAAGTTGACGACAATTCGTAGACTGTACGTATACTCATTATTGCATGTATTCAGACAGGGCAAGTTTGGGATCAAACTAATACGGCTCAGCGATTTTGGACTCCGACAACCCCTGACGAACAAACACGTGTATGAATGACCAAATAATTAGCGATTAATTTTTACAGATAACTTTCTAAATCACTCTACCCATACATATGTAACAGGTCATCCGCCGAAGTGATACGGGTTGGGGTGCGGCGCCGTCTGCGGGGGTTTCAGCCCAAATTCTAGCGCGAGGAGGTTGGGAACCAAAAAGGCTCAAAAATCGCAATTTTCGGAAAAAACTTGTCAAAAATCGCTAATTTGGGCTCAGAAGTGCTGTTTTACTAGCGATTTTAGCATTTTTTGTATCTGAAATTGTAAAAAATACCAAAAATTATCTGAGGCACAAACGCGTGAACACAAGCCAGCATAAGAGAGAGAGAGGCGAACTAATTGTTCGTGCTTCAACTTAGTAAAAATTTGTGTTTGTCGGCGTTCGCTCTACCTAATGGACCAGGGTAACTTCAAAAGGGCAGTCGGCACAGTTGGTGTAGTGGTTTAGGCCGCAAAGCCACTGTGCGCGCGCTCATGCGCTCATCTACTCGGGGTGGCAAGTTTCTTGTCGCAAACAGTTGGTTATCGGCTCGGCTCACCGAAAGCTGGTGACAGCGAGAGGTAAATGTGAACTGACTGAATTTGCCGTTCCACAAAAGCAAGCCGCGTTGGAGGAGACAATCGATGACGTCAGGAGCTGTCTGAGAAACCAACTAACTATGCCGGGAGTCCTCTGCACACCGGGGCGGGCACCGGTGAATGTCGGGCATACATGTAGCTGGGTTTTCGGCTGGGGGGGGGGGGGAATTTTTCTGATCCAAAATAGGGTTTCAGGGCTATGCCCAAAGGGGGTTTCAGCGACCTTTTTTTGGTGTCCAAAAGTGGGTTTCAGCGACCTTTTTTTGGGCTCAAAACAGGGTTTTGAGGACTAAAAATCGGGTAAAAATCCTGTCTGAAGTGCAAAAATACCGTTAAAAACCATATTTTTGCTTTAAAATATACAAAAAACCCTATTTTATATTTAAAAAGTGCAAAAAAGCTAATTTTGCTTTAAAACGTGCAAAAAAACCCATTTTATTCGACATAATACAGTTAAAATGCATTTCTGGAACCTTCTTTAGAGATTTTGAAACCCAAATTAGCGTTCCGGAACCGTATTTTGGGCCTCCAGAAACCCTATTTAGGGCTTCAGAAACCCAAATTAGGGTTCTGGAACCCTATTTAGGGTTTCAGTAACCCAAATTAGGGTTTCAGTAATCCAAAATAGGGTTCCGGAACCCTATTTAGGGTTTCAGAAACCCAAATTAGGGTTCCGGAACCCTATTTAGGGTTTCAGAAACCCAAATTAGGGTTTCAGTAACACAAATTAGGGTTCCGGAACCCTATTTAGGGTTTCAGTAACCCAAATTAGGGTTCCGGAACCCTATTTAGGGTTTCAGTAACCCAAATTAGGGTTTCAGTAACCCAAAATAGGGTTCCGGAACCCTATTTAGAGGGTTTCAGAAACCCAAATTAGGGTTTCAGTAACCCAAATTAGGGTTCCGGAACCCTATTTAGGGCTTCAGAAACCCAAATTAGGGTTCCGGAACCCTATTTAGGGTTTCAGAAACCCAAATTAGTGTTTCAGTAACACAGAACTTCTGGAACCCTATTTAGGGTTTCAGTAACCGAAATTAGGGTTCCGGAACCCTATTTAGGGTTTCAGAAACCCAAATTAGGGTTTCAGAAACCCAAAACAGGGTTCCAGAACCCTATTTAGGGTTTTTGAAACCCAAAGTAGGGCTCCGGAACCCTCTTTAGGGTTTCAGAAACCCAAATTAGGGTTCCGGAACCCTGTTTTGGGTTTCAAAAACCCTAAATAGGGTTCCGAAACCCTGTTTTGGGTTACTGAAACCCTAAATAGGGTTCCGGAACCCTAATTTGGATTACTGAAACCCTAATTTGGGTTTCTGAAACCCTAAATAGGGTTCCGGAACCCTAATTTGGGTTACTGAAACCCTAATTTCGGTTACTGAAACCCTAAATAGGGTTCCGGAACCCTAATTTGAGTTTCTGAAAACCTAAATAGGGTTCCGGAACCCTATTTAGGGTTTTTGAAACCCAAACTAGGGCTCCGGAACCCTAATTTGGATTACTGAAACCCTAATCAGGGCTTCTGGAACCCTGTTTGCAGGTTTACAAACCCAAAATAGGGTTTCAAAAAATTCCCCCCCCCCAGAATCCGGCTGGGGGGGGGGGAATTTTCTCCGAAAATCGGGCCTGGGGGGGAAATACCCCCCCCCCCATTCCCCCCCAACTACATGTATGATGTCGGGACCGGGAGCTGACAACACCATGACGTCAACATGCCAGGCGCTCTCTTAGTGACTGGCACCCAACAACAGCATGGCTAGGACATGGCTGGGCAGGCTGGGCAGTGAAAGAAGCGCAAACGTCCGAGATGACCACGTATCGGGGGTAATGAACCATGCAGGTCTGATCATAGGGTCGTAAGGTCCCCCCCGCACATTGGATCCGATCTTCGAAAGGGTTTTTACGCGAAAAAGTTTACCTCATCCCTTTCTTCGCCGTTGACAAGTTCCTCAGTGTCTGTTGATTGGAGAAGTCGCCCAGCAATTACTAGCCAGATTTACGCTTGTGCTTAGCTTCAAGCTTACTGAGGTTAAATTCAACAGCCGTCCTCCTTGGGGGCGTAATGATTGTTATACGGTTCACGAGACGACATCGTAGTTGCGTCAGTTAGTATTCGGGTTTTCGGTGCATAATTTTTCAAGTAAGACTGTCGTTGCTTGTTGCTAGAGAGCCCATTCCCCACACTTTCGAACGTAGCGAGCGTCTTGTAGCGAGGCATCGTCCTGATTTTTTTGGACCCCAATCTTTCTACCTGCGTACATTCTCTAGCTTGGGTAATTTATTTTTCATCGATCCGCACTTGCGCGTTCAATGAAATCCCCTTGGTCTCTAGATTCTGGTTCACTGAAAAGAACACATTCAGCCAAACAGAGAAAAGTTGATTTTTTCCGTTGCGCAAGTTAGCATTCCCAGGGAGCGTTGCGCTTATTAGGTTACGCCACACCGCAGTACGGGCTTGGGCCCAACTAACTACGACTTTGTTCATGAGGAAAAAAGCGCTGCAACGCACCGATAAGGAGTTATTCCTAACAAATTGCCAGGTCGCTCATCATTTTGAAATATACATTATTAGGTAACTGTAAACTCGAGCGAAAACACTAATTGACGCGTAGTTTTTTACATGGTTGTTGGTCCAGATCAAGACGCGTAATGTGAGCTAAAACTGTAATTGTCAAGCAGTAATTAGATGTTGATGCTGAGAATAATTACCTCCAGGTCTGGTTCAGTTGTTTGATACCACATTCAGTTGTCTTTTTGACGATTTAATAGTAGGACTCTCCCGACAATTATAATGATGATGATACAAATAAAATTAAAAAAATACCTAAACAGTCGTCTCTGTCCGTTATCATCATATGTAGTTTTATTGCGATGTTAGCCGCTATTGTTATTATTATTTATCAGTGTTGTTCTCTTTCTATTATTTCGTTCCTCCCTCACCTTACCTCACTTGACTGTTCCGACATTTTTGTGTCCTTCATTTTTTTCACTGATGCGAATGTGTGCACCTCTATTGATCCGAGACGAGACATTTTCTAGGGATGCAATTGGTATCCGGTATTATTTGGTATTATTCGGTATTATTTGGTATTTTTTGAGAAATGGTATTATTTGGTATTTGGTATTTTTTTATACCAAATAATACCAAATAGTTTAAATAACTAAACAATTAGCTTTTAAGCGATAAATTCTGCATATTTTGCACTGTATACTCTGTCAGAGCGCTTCTGTTCAGAGTTTTCTCGTTATTTCTAATTTACTAAAAGTTTAACAATGCAGATACGCAGAACAAGACGTCTCTTTACCGTTGCTGAGCAACAAAAGAACAAGGAATTCTGACCAGTTTAGCTTATAACAACCATTCATGGAAAATTCTCAAAAAGTGGGAGTGGGCCCCATGAAAGGACGCAAGGCGATTTTGGGGGAAGGGGGGCTCCGAAAAATCTGACCGAGCCTAGACCGCAAACGTCACAACGTGCTGCTTGCCCATTTCCCGAGTCAGTGAAAAACACCCAAATTCTACTCGTTTTCTTTCTCGGCATGACTAGATTTCTTTTAGATGCAACAAAAACTCTTCCACTGAGGCAAAACTTATGATTTTTGCTGTAAAAACAGTGTGACTTTGCGCTCATTCCAAACAGTTAGCGACCTGTTTAGCAACTATTTGGAATTATTTGATATTATTTGGTATAGAAAATACCATCTACTATTTGGTATTTGGTATTTTTTATACCATTTGCATCCCTAATTTTGACCCCCCAGACCTTTAAAATACAAGTACTTGTAGTGGCTTCATTACTAACAAACTGATTCAGAAATCACTAACTTTTAGCTTAAAATACTCCTGAAAAGCCTTGGGGTATTTTTGTATTTGGAAAACGGACCCTCCGGAGCGTGCCTATACTGATGCGTCTTTAGGGGTACTTTTATATTTGGCAAGACAGGTCCCCGGGGCATGCCCTATGTTGATACAGTGATTTACCTCGATTTATCGATAAAACTGGTTAATTTATAATTAATTATGATCATTAAAACATTAATTTCTGTTTGGGATCGGTTCCTGATTCCCCCAGCTACACCTGATCCGGGATAAATAGCCTTGAATTAAGAGTTGCGCCGTGCTCAACTTTTTTCATCTGAATTGAGACTTTACTTACACTTTAAGTACCTGTCTCATAACAAAGTTTGAAACGACTGGCTGAAGACGAAAAGCCGTCATAAACCTATCAGTTGTGCCTATAGGTATAGTGTTGGCCATAAAAAAGACCACCTGCCCTTTTTTCGATTCGATTTGCCTTCTAGGATAGACTCCCTTACATGTACTAGGTGGGGTTTTGGGGGTTACCCCCCGCTGAAAAGGCCAAACCCCCACTCACCCTAAACCCCCCCCCCCGAGACAGGTTAAGGGACCTCCCCCCCCGACCCAAAAATACAAGTACTAGTAGTGGCTCCAGTACTAACAAACTGGCTCAGACATCACTAATTTTTAGCCTAAAATTCGCTTGAAAAGCCTTTGGGAACCGAATTTGTCGTTTCCACTGCTGATATTTAAGAGAAATCGGTGTTTTGTAAGCTTTTTTTGTCATTTTTTGCTTGTTTTTAGCTCTAAAACGCTATTTGGCAGCTTAAAATAGTGATTTTCAGCGTCCTTACTAAAAAAACGAGCTAAAAACGCATTTCCAGGCGTTCTGGAGCTTTTTGAAATTTGGGCCCCCTCTGGGCGAAACCCCATCGACCCTCCATCTGAGGAAAACCCCCTACCCCCCAGGTCGCCCGGAGCTGTTACATGTAGTGTTCCGACGATATCAAAACTTGTCGATATTCGATGTCGATATCGATATTTTCAGTTCAATATCGATCGATATCGACAATTATAGTTAAGCAAGAAAATGTGAAAATTTGAAAGAGCAAACTGCTCTCGCTGCTCATCAGTCAAGCACTGATGCAATCAGCCATCTGATATCAATATAGTAGAGAATTGCAGAAAAGGTAGTAGCCCTTCTGAACCCTTCAATGAAAAGATTGACCCCTCAGGCCGATGCCCCACCCTCATTAGGCATAATGAGCTCAAACAGAATAGCGTATTTTAACTGTAAAAAGTCAGCCTTTTTTTGCTTACCATCCTTTCAACCACCCATCAGCCGGCGGTACCCCTGAGGATTTGAAAATGTACCACCGCTCAGTCGAAATACTAGTAGTTCATGTCTACTTCTGCCCTCCTGCTTCAAGTGTGCGGAGTGAGCAGATCTTCAGTGTTGCTGCAGATAGTGTTGTTAGGCTTTTTTTTAAAAAAAATAGTTTTTTTTGAAGGCCCATTTCGAAAATTTTTTATTTTATTCACAGTATGGAAATTTTGGGGGCAAATCGCTGAATTTAGCCTCAGATATACATTAGCAGTGCAGTTCTATCAATTTCATGCCTATTCTAAGCCTAAAAATAGGTTTTGAAGGGCAGCAGCCACTCTGTGAGCAATGCTGCAGGTGGAATGTCGACTCTCAGACTGTAACACTATGTTTAAACCAAAGTATCAGCTTATATATTTAAAGTTGCTTCTGACACATCCTTGCATCTCCTACAAGCTATATTTCATGCTAGGAAAAAATTTTGAAAAAAAAATTTCGAAATGAAAAATTTTCATAAAAAAAAGCTTTTTTTGGCTTTAAAAAAAATTTTTTTTTACAACTCTAGCTGCAGACATTTAAGAACCATACAGTACATGGACCAGAAAAATGGGTTGGGGGTAGTCAAAATACTAAAATTTGGGGGTGGGCATGCCGGTTTGGGGGGGTCGCGGCGATTTTTTGGGTGGGTCAGGAACAAAAGTCGGCTTCAGGTGGGTAGGTGGGGTCGTTTGGCGGATCGAGCCCAAGTTGGAGGGTGGGCAAACCCCTCGGACGGAACCCCCCGCGGGCCGCGGCCCATGTATGCTTAAGAACCAAAGCGTTGCTGTCAGAAAGCTGAGAATGGCGAGAAATTGATGTTTCTGAGAGCTATCATGCCACTGTTCGGTTTTAACTATAGAATCGGTTTCTGAGTTGTTCAGGAAAAACTGTTTTTTACTGTTCCAGAGAAAAACTTGGTGTCAGTTTTGTTTTATTTCCTGATTTTCCACACAAAAATATCGAAAATATCGATGCGAAATATCGCGATATCGATATTGGAAAAAAGGTCGATATATCGACTTTTCGATATCTATATATCTTCGGAACCCTAGTTACATGTATGCAGACCCCCATACATGTAACAGCTCCGGGCCGACCTGGGGGGAGGGGGGTAGGGGGGTTTCCTCAGGTGGGGGGGTCGAGGGGGTGGGTTTCGCCCAGGTGGGGTGTCCCAAATTTCAAAAAACTCCAAAACGCCTAGAAATGCGTTTTCAGCAGTGGAAGCGCCAGATTCGGTTTCCAAAGGCTTTTCAAGTGAATTTTAGGCTAAAAATTAGTGATTTCTGACCCAGTTTGTTAATACTGGAGCCACTACCACCACTTGTATTTTTTGGTCTGGGGAGGGGTCCCTTAACTTGTCTCGGGGGGGGGGGGGGGGTGAGGGGGGTTTGGCCTTTCCAGCAGGGGGGTAAACCCCCTAGTACTTGTATGCAGACCCCCAGGACTATTTGTCGGCCCTAGGGATGCAACCGAATACAAAAATACCGAATACCGAAGCGGATTTTCGGAACCGAATAATACCGAATATTGATTATTCGCAGCACGACTGCAAAAATATACTGTCGAACTACTATTTCTTGTTTTTTGCTTAACTTTTTATGCTAAGATAGCTGTGTAGAGTGACGTATTGTTTGAATGCTATAGATTTATCCATGCCTATAACTAAAACAAGCCCTATTTGGTCGTTCTGCTGACGGTAAAGAAGGAGTACAAAATTTCCGAACAAACAATTTCAAGAGGCGCGCGCGAGTTAGGCCACAAGTTCCCTGATTAATTATGTGAGGTCACAGCACAAAGACAATCCCGCGTTTATATCCTATAAAAACACTTGCCCCTAAGCCTGAGCCTGAAGCTAAGCCTAAGCCTAAAACCGAAGCTAAAAGTTGGGTTTGACAGCGGGTTGGGCGAATGGGCCTTCTCAATTATCTGGAATGTGGCGGGTAACAGGAAGGAAGATATTTACGCGCGAATCACAAACGCAAACAGAAAGTTGGAGGAAGGGAGCATCCAGTACTACTGTAAGTACCTTAGCTGGCAGCTTAGGTATACAACTTATACATTGGATGAATCGTTTGAAAACATAGATGGGATTTTTATACGTAGTATTTGGTAGATAAAACAAACGCTTAGGCTACGAAGTGGAAAGCTAACAGCGTAGTCTATTTGGGTACAGAAAAGGCCGAAATGTTGTTGTTTATTATTATGTAAGTTGCACCTTGACCTTTAAATTCGTTGACTTTTTGTATGAATAGTCGTTGTTGCCAAAATTTTAGCATAGTAAATGAACACAGAGATGTAAAAGAAGAAATATCTCGGTGATTTCTGCACAAATTTTAGCATTACAGTGAAATTTTAACGGTTTTACAATATTCGGCCCAAATTAGCAAATTTTGAGCGTTTTTAGTGCCCAACCCCTCCCAAAATTTGGGCTCAGACCCCCACCCCGAATTTTTAGGGTCAATTTGAGCGTAAATATCTCACGAACCCAGGTTAACCAATCTTTATGGACTTACGAACCTGAAGAGCTCAGCTTTCTAACACTACCGGTTAAAATCTGGCGGATTTTTACTTTCAGTCAAGGTGAAAAATTAGCATTGTCAAAAATGAGGGTGGTGCCCTGTAAACATAAATCACGGTTGTCTGGCCTAATTTAGGTGTTCATTGTGTTGTCTTAGTTGTGGCGATTGTAATCCATGACCTCACTAATTCGTATAACCCTGCTTTCTGTGCAAGGGATAACACCCTCATTTTGAGAATGCTTGACATTATTTGACATTTGAATTATTGACTAGTTTCAAAGCATTTTTGTCCGGTTAATTGGTTTTTTAATTTTGATGATTCGGAATTCGGGGCTTTTCCAAAGTCGGCTTAAATTTAAGGCCGGTCCCCGGGCCACAGAATACTTCGGCACTGCTCTCGCTAGCTTTAGCAGATCCTTGAGAGAACCTTACTTGCCGCTTCTTTTCGGCACGAACGCTGACTTTCTCGCAAAATGCATTTTTAAGAGCTGAAAACCGGCCTAAAATGACAGAAAACGGAGTGGATCGCAGTTCTGATCGATCAAAATATTCTTCCGATAACTTCCAGGACCTCGGAATCGGAACTGCCAGTTCCGATCGAAGTCGGAATTCCGGTCGGTCCGTACCCCTTAGTATTTAAGAGTTTACCACCCCTCGGTCGAATTCCTAGCACATGTCTGCGGCACTCTTCTTCACTCGCGGGGAAGTGCACTCGTCGGACAAACGGCCACGCCCTCCCCTTGATCTGAGCTGCTTGTTATTCTGTTGGACGTGTGTATTAAACACTCAAACATTCAAACTCTTGAACCATCACGACACGGTAGCTGGTTTTCGGACTATATCGAAACACGTCGATTTAGCGATATTCCCTAGTCACATACATGGGCCGGGGGGTAAGGGGGGTATACCCCTCCCCCTCGGTCGGCCATACCCCCCCTCGGCCGGCCATACCCCCCGCCCCCCACCCCCGGAGGAAATTTTCGCTTATTTAAGGCAAAATAGGCGTTTTTTTGCCTTTTTTCGGGGGGGACCCCCCCCCCCCCCCGAGGTCTCAACCCACCCCCCCCTCCGGATTTTTCCGGCCCATGTATGCCTAGTCAACCTAAAAAGTCAATGTGGTTAGTTAGCCTGACATCATAAAGAAACGATTTTGGAGCGCTTATTTTCGTCGCATGCAATTAATCTCCCAAGTCAATTTACTTTTTTGATTGATTTGTGGTGAAACCCAACTCCAGTGCGATAAGGTTGGCTTTGCGATTGGGTGGTATTTGATGTTGTTGGGGCCAGAGTTAACGTCCGTGGGTCTGTGGGCGTCGGACGGAGTAGAGATAACCGTTATTGCCACCACCAACAGCCGGCCAAGTCTAATTTGCTGCGCCGTGGTTGGGCTGCTGGTTTTCTATTCTAATCCGATATAATTTCATCTGCTCTCGCCTACGTAAATGCCGTTCGTTTTTTCGTTATCACTTTCTCCATTGCCTTATTACTGAAGTTGGCTTGCCGCGCAGTGTCGGTCTTGCGGTCACCCCTTTCTTTGACTACCCCAACCCATTTTTCCGGCCCATGTATAGTCATGACAGTACGTAATTGCTAAATTCCATTACCAAAAGGCTTTGTATTGTAAGCTAAAATTAGTGATTTTTAGCCAGTTTGTTAGTGCTGGAGCAGCTGCTTTTATTTGTTTTTTCGGGTCAGGGGTTCGTTCTGAACTGTCTCGGGATCGGGAATAGGGGTTGATCATACTAGGCATGTAGTAAATACCCAAACCTCCTAGTACACAGGTGTATTCATACTCGTGTAGGAAAAATATCGCCCGGCGACTTTTCTGTAGAGCGACACGTTGAGTAATTTACGCATCAAAACGGCGATTGACATCTTCCGCCTGCAACAACGCCTGGAAGATGTGGCGCGGCGCGTTGGTGCGTAAATTACAAACGTGTCGCTCTGCAGAAAAAGGGCCGGGCGATATTTTTTCTACACGAGTATGAGTATGAATACACCTTTACAGTTTATACTAATCCATTTTCCAACCCAAGCAAGCTTGTGATTGTAATAAGAGGCGGAAGTATTATAACTATCGGCTTTATTACTTCTGCAAACTAACCTACTGCACCGGTTTCCGGCGGCACTAATGGTTCTAATTCTCACATCGGTCGGTCCGCTTTCAACGAGCCGGCCATAAATAGCGCTCAATAATTAGTGCTTATATCCGGATTTGATTTCCATTACCTGATACGGGCATTTTCTTGCGCTCTATCTAAGCCGCCAAACTGTCTTTCTGCTGGTTGCGCTGCCCCAGTCGGTGCGGTGCGTTGTGTTGCGTAGTTCTTGTTGTTAGACTGACTGGCAAAGAACCGTACCGACGCAATCCGGTGCCAGTCTAAATTGGGGCGTTGGTAGCTGGTTTTGAAGTGCCAGTGCCACTCGGGTGGCAAAGTAGAAATGAGGCTTTTAAGAGAAAGCAGTGCGTTTGCTGTTGCAGAGTCGCATGCTATTGATAGCGCTTAACGGATGGCAGCCATTCGGAAGAAACTGGTGATTGTGGGCGATGGGGCGTGTGGTAAAACATGTCTGTTAATCGTGTTCAGCAAGGATCAGTTCCCCGACGTCTACGTGCCAACTGTATTCGAGAATTATGTGGCTGATATTGAAGTCGACGGCAAACAGGTACGCCTCTCCATTTTTTAGATTCTAGACAGACGTGGGTCCCTCAGAGTCTGATGAAAGAATTTTGTATCATTCATGCAACAATTTTACCACCCGACCGACTTATGCCATATACCCCCGCCCCCAAAGGTTTTTCCAACCCACCCTCACCGATTTTCTGGCGACTATTTTTTGCGATTTTTTAGCATTTCTGTCACTAAAATCGCCTTCAAGCTAGCACTTTTTAGCTGTATTTGATTTGAGCCCATATTAGCGATTTTTCAGTACCGAACCCCTCTCCTGGAATTTGGGCCAAACCCCCTCCCCTTCGGCGGATGACCTGATGTATAGAAAAATATTGATAAAAGTAAGCTTGCTTGAACTATATGCAAATGAACGCAAAATAGCTTTTTCTAGCCTCTGCCCTCCCTCTCAGCCGAAATGCTAGCCCATATTGTAGTCCGCTAACATGTAGTGTAGATTTTTGTTCCCACCTCATGCCTTCTCTCTCTCTCTAACCTTTAATAAAAATGTGCGTTTGGCGACTGTGCAAACAGTTAGTCGACCGAATCAGATTGCATGTGGGTTAGATTTAATTGACACAAAACCCGGTCCATTGTTTGTTTGTTTGTTTTGGCTTCTGCTCGGTTGGCTGTGCGTGGCCATGCATTAAGAGCCCTCCGAGGGATCGGCTCAGCACAGCAGTCAGCCAGTCACTGACGCAATTGGTAGCTGGCCGGCGTCTCGTGCTGGCAGCCGTATCGATCGTTTCGAGCCGTTCTAATGCTTTTTAATCTACGCTAAAACATTAGCAGCGCCGCAGCACCGGGCCTGCGTTTGGTCCTCGCGCACAAATAACAGACAGGTGAATAATCAACCGATGGTTAGTGGTTAATTCGAACTGCACTCTTCACCGAGCAGACAACAATCAATCACAATCACTCGCTTCAAACGCCTTAGCCGGCCCTTCCTATCCAATAGATGCGGCTGTTTGTCACGATTGTTGGATTATGAAAAAATTTGCCAGCTCAACTGCTAGTCATCATCGGCTCGTCCGTCTGTCAGTTTGAGATCGGCGTCGGTCCAGGAGCTGTTTGAGTTTGAGTGGCTGGAAAAAAGGGGCAAAAGCGCCAAAAAACTAGCCACACTTGGCTGCTTTATGATGTGGGAGCGAGCGCGCAGCTGTCGCCACTTTTTTCTCTTCTCGCAGATGCATTTTGGCCACATCGCTTGGCTGCACTTTGATTACACTTTGACCGGTAGCCAGCTTAGGGATCGGCTTAGTGTTGAGAGTTTGTTTTGAAATGCTCTGCCCACTGAGACTGACATTTCTCGTTAGCACTTCAATTAGTCTGGTTGCGAAGAAAAATAGGCATGTTTAGGGGTTTGACTCTTCAGTAACTAGCAATAGATCAAAAGGTCGTCTCTCTTGGTTAGGTGTATCGATTATCAAAGGCAGCATTCCGGGCATAGTCTCTGATCGGTGACTGTTAAATGTTTACTTTTTACTGTAAACTAAAGTGGTGACGCATCGTTCAGTGAAAAGTTACGACGTGTAACAATAATAATAATAATAATAATGAAAGCTTGGCGCAAAATTTTGAACTACTACCGGTTCTATGGACAAAAAAATGAAAATATGTGTGATCAACGGAAATTCAAATTGGAGTGTCTATTTCTAAACACCTAGCCTTGCAACTTGCAGTAAGGATATTAGAATTACTCAAAAAAATACAGTTTGCGTCATGCGTGGGCCGTAAATATCTGGAGGGGTATGAGATGAGTTCTGTTGCCTCCCCGGAACGACAGCCTACTACTTAGTCATCTGCATCTGGAAGGAGAAATTGCAAAACCGTGGCCGCCTCCACGTGCTTCTCCCATAGGTCCCTGTTGGCAGAGCCGTGGGGAGGCTGATACAGCTAAAGATATGATGACACTGTACGGTCCAATGCCACAATCCAGGCAGAGATATCTGCAGAATTTTAGTCCAAGCGGACTTTGTAGCTGTTTAACCGGCGGCACGGACCAGAATTGGGCAAGAAGAGATTGCGTCTCTCTATCGAGGCCATGCTCAGACTTGTGGATAGGCGGTGGACGGCCGCCCAACACCACGTTAGGGCGCTGGGATTCAGTAGTTCTGACCACAGTGGCCGCGTGGACCTTTTTTCCAGCACTGGACCACCGAATCTCCCAGGAGCGGAGAGATGAAGTTGTTGAACTTGGAGAAGAGTGTCTCCTTTATCCGGCGAGGAGGTGTGGCCTGGTTGTGGTTTGGACAGGGGTGGTTGGGGTCCAGGCATGTCCCGGGCCGAAAGCAGCTCTGCATGTGTGGCGACCGGTAGTACATTCGTTTCTTGATGTAGGTGGTCAACTGCAGCCATGCGATGACAGCCTGTAACTGTGCTCTGTTCTGCGCCCCTTTGGATCTGGTCGAAGCTTGTTTTGCTCACATTTGCTGTCCGAACAAAATCAGTTTCCACTCAGTGGTAGGTCGCTTTTACAATAAAAGTCGCAAAGAAATCTAGAAATTTGTGCCATTTTTCCGAAAGAAGTGGGAGGCGTAAAACTCACCGGCCCGGTCTAAGTTTGCTTATTCTCATCGATTTCCAAGTTCTGTTCTGTGTTTATCGTGTAGAAAGAATCGGATTAATTTCTCTAGCTCAACTGGTGCGGTGTAGCCAGCTAATGAGGTGTTCTATCGATACTGGTTGTCTCTCTGCATGCAAATCAGTTGTGAATGCACCTGCTGGAAGAGACCAGTAGTCAGTTAGACGTGGATCGATTTTGGCGCGGCCCTTCTCATAGCCTGAGCCGCTTGACCACATTAAGCTTACACCGCATCGCTCTGCCGAACTTTGAAGTGAAAGCAACTTTACAGTAGCAGAGGAAGTGAGGATGCGATAGTTCAAAAAGCCTGGGAACGCCAGCTGTTCCAGTCTCATGACGACGATCCGAACCGGTTGGTCGGCCGGCCAACAAACACACAACTTTCTGCGTTGGCTGGCAGGCTGACTAACTGAGAACGCCGCCGAATGGTGTCACGTCTGCCGGCCGACCAGCCACCCGACTAATTGTAATAGTCCACCAGTGACTCAGCCGCCCTCCAATCTGGGGACGATCCGTTTTTAGCTGATTGAATTGCTTTCACACCTCAGCTTGCACTGGAGTGGAAACAGTAGCAGAAAAACCCAAAAATACCCTATGCTTGCTCATTTGGGCCAAAAATTCCATTTCAGTTAGAAGATAGATTCTGTCTGTATGAGTAGAAATTGCCAAATTTTTCGTAAGATTAAAGAAAGCTAATTACTGGAGTGTTAATTAGGAAACCGGCCACTCGAGATTGTCCTAGTTTGGCTAAATTTCCGTTGACTGGCACAAAAAGGATTTTCTAAAGCTTTAAAATTGACAAAATTGGTATAGTGAATTATTGATGTGTTTTATAAACTAATTTAGAATTGTAAAAAACTAAAAAAAACGGACTTTTTGCGAAAGTTCTCTGCTTGTTTACAGAAACGCTATGAATTCTCATCAGTTTATAGTAGCTAATTAGTTTTCTAAGAATTTATGAAGCTGAACTTATTACTGCCCTACTGCTCCTGCTCATATGAATAAACTAACATAGGTAACCAATAATGAACGACACACACGTATAGACTAGCACTGATAGCGATCGACCGGAATTCCGGTTCCGGTCCGGTTCCGGTGAAAAAGGGTACCGGAACCGGAACTTTTTCATTCACTATTTTCGATGGATATTCAGTTACATCAAGTATTATTGCGTCGGTTTAATAAAGTGCGCAGCTCAGTGGGGGCAGTAGAATTTGCATGAATGGGGAGAAATTATGCAGTTTTCCATGTTATGCATCATTAGAAGTGCCTCTAAAGACAAATTTCGGTGAAATTATGCAGTTACAGGCAGTGTTTAGAGCTGTATTGTCGTTTTCGAACAGGTTTCTCAACTGACTTAAGGTGCAAAAGTGGAAAACTTGTTGTAAGTATCTGTACTAGCATGCTGGACCCATTTAAGACGATTTTCAACAAAAAAAATTTTTTTTTAAATTTTTTTAAAAAAAGCAAAAACTTTTGGCCTTCAAAAAAAATTTTTTTTAACAACTGTGCCTTTAAGGCAGCTAAAAGACATCTCCGAAGGTGACAGATCAAAGCTGAAACCTGAAAATGTTGAAAAGCTTCTCTTTCTGAAGTACAATTTGCGTGCTCTTGACTACTGTTATTGAAAAGTCTGTATTCTGTTGTTGATTTGAACTTCTGCTGATGTTTATAACAGGAATTTGTACACGACGTGCCTATAAATACGTTTCTATAAATTTTGGACCAAATATTGAAAAAGTTCCGGTTCCGGTTCCGGCCGGAACTGGGTGGTTCCGGTTCCGGCGAAAATTTTGGTTCCGGTCGATCGCTAAGCACTGACATGCAAAGGAATGCATACTAACATACGACTGTTTCATCATACATATGTTACATTGGTTCGTGGTGACATTCGAAAACTGAACTTTTTATTAGCTGAGTCGCTTTGGTGCTACATAAGTGTATTGCTGGTTATGCAAAGCAAAATTGCTGCTGATGTATGTAAGCCAAATTAGTGGTATCGCTTCTGAGCTATGTCTGATATGTCGATGGTCTCAGAGGCGTCGGTCGAACAGAATTGATAAAGGCACGAACTCGTGCGCTCACTTAATTGCACTTTATCATTAGAAGCCAGCATGCCAGAGGCTGTCGGTTTAATTAGGTCCAGGCCAACCAGCACTTGATATAGGGATCGTGCAAGGCTCCACAACACCTCTCAATCTCTCCTTGCCATCTTTACGTCCCCGCTACGCTACGCACTTCCTTCCCTTCTGTATTATTACTTGCAGGCTTCGTACAGGTCAGGAAAAAGTCAGGCAATTTCGTGTCTGGTCGGACTGCAAAATTCAGTCATGTTGCAAGAAAAGTGCTTTGCAAAACTGTTAATTTTATGCTCTCGAAACGCGTCCTTTTTGAATGCGTTCTTGAAGGCTAATTTTCCAAATTTTCTCATCTTGGTTGGGCTGTGGCCCATAACGACAAAACTAATTTTTTGCTCAAAACACCGTTTTTAATGTGTTCTTTCTTATACTAAATTTTCCATTTTTTCTTGCCCTATTTGGGCCACAGCTCAGTCAGGCGCCTTCAGTATCTAACGTTGGCTTGAAAATTCGTGGAAGCGCCTCTGTATGTTTGGTTTGTTGTACGGATCTGCTTACAAATCACTAAAATTAACGAAAATCTGTTGTGTTGGTTTTTTGAGGTTGCCTCCGAAAAGTCAGGGAACTTGTTTTTGTCAAGAAATTTGGTAAACTCCGGATCTGTACGAATCCACTGGAGTCAACACAGATTTGGGTGTTTTTCAGGTATTATTGGGTATTTCGGGTTTTGTTCACCAATGCCCAACACTGTTTAGGATCTCAAAAATCCTCTGATTTCGACCCATGGTTAGCTTCAGGAAGCTCTTTTTGCTGCTGTCAACTAATAGCTAGCAGAATGTAATAATTTAGTGGCCGGGTTCCTAACTGCACGCCAGTAATTTGGTTTCTTTCTTTCTTTCTTCTGTCTAAAATTAGAATGTCTATTGTTGCCATTTGAGAATCTGTGCACTGAAATGCGGTTTCTATTGCTTCTGAGCAAGTATTTGGGTATCAGTCTTTTCGGTATTGGTTGCACTCGAGTGTTAATCAGCGCCTTCGAAGTCAAAAACTGATCGCAGATTTATTTTTCGGTTCCCCGATAGAGTTCTAACTGTTTGTTTTGCTTTGTATTACTTTTAGTTGTTTTTACACAACGTACTAGTGTTGGCTTACCTTTGGACTAACCTCTCCAACTCTCCAATTATACATGCATGGTAGCAAAAGAGAGGTGTGTGTAAGCTTAGCTTAGCCTACTTGCTGTCGCCGTTATAATTTTGGTCCCTCAAAAAGTTGCCAATTCTTGAGGGGGCTGTCCATGTATAGCTTACCTGAGGTTGCATATAGGTACCTAGCATACATGTAACAGCTCCGGGCCGACCTGGGGGTAGGGGGGGGTTTTCCTCAGGTGGGGGTCGAGGGGAGGTTTCGCCCAGGTGGGGGGTCCCAAATTTCAAAAAGCTCCAAAACGCCTAGAAATGCGTTTTTAGCACGTTTTTTTCAGTAAGGACGCTAAAAATCGCTATTTTAAGCTGCCAAATAGCGTTTTAAAGCTAAAAACAAGCAAAAAATGACAAAAAGAGCTTCCAAAAACACCGATTTTTCTTAAATATCAGCAGTGGAAACGCCAAATTCGGTTTCCAAAGGCTTTTCAAGTGAACTTTTGGCTAAAAATTAGTGATTTCTGACCCAGTTTGTTAATACTGGAGCCACTACCACCACTTGTATTTTTGGTCGGGGGGGGGGGTCCCTTAACCTGTCTCGGGGGGGGGGGTGAGGGGGGTTTGGCCTTTCCAGCAGGGGGGTTACCCCCCAAACCCCCCCCCCTAGTACATGTATGGTACCTAGCAGCTGTGCTAGCAAAGTGAACGGCATGAATTAATAAGTAGTCAGTTTTAGGTGGAGTTGGCATTGTGGGACACAGCGGGTCAGGAGGATTACGACCGACTGAGGCCGCTCAGCTATCCAGACACGGACGTCATTCTTATGTGCTTCAGCATTGACAGTCCCGATTCACTAGAAAATATACCTGAGAAATGGACGCCCGAAGTAGGTTCACTCTACTGTATTCGCTCTGCTTCAATAATCGGTAGTCCCTCTTGGTGCTGAAATTTTTCTGCAAATCTCATAACACTTTCAAAATCCAACAACCCTAAGGGCGAACATAAATTACTGACTTTGACCTATTATAACAGAAGACTAACCAAATTGTTAGTAGGTAAAGGCAAGAAAATTGTCGTCACTTGTGTTTGTATTTGTATCTCAAATAAGGTGTGTGGTGCTGGTTGCAGGTTCGTCACTTCTGCCCCAATGTGCCGATAATCCTGGTGGGTAACAAGAAAGATCTTAGAAACGACGCGCAAACTCTGCGTGAGCTATCAAAGATGAAGCAGGAGCCGGTGCGTCCTGAGCAGGGACGAGCCATGGCCGAACAGATCGGCGCCTACGCCTACTTGGAATGCTCGGCAAAGACCAAGGACGTACGTGCTCTACTTTGCCTTTCTTATTTCTAAATTCACCATCCCCTGGCCCCTTGTATGAACGTAGGGTGTATTTTTGCTAAACATCACATTTCCGGTGGAGAAAATCTGTTAAATGACAAACCAAATATTATAAGACTGTGCACTGAAACCGTTTATTTTTATGCTCGTTTCTGAAGGCTATTTTGTATATTTCTTCTCGCTCTGGTTTGTGCCTACCAAGCCGCTGCAGTCTTCAACAACTATTAATTTCTATGCTCGGTTTACCATATAAAGTGCGTTTTTTATGTCCAATTTTTCAATTATTTTCACGCTGCTGCCGAACCAGGTTTATTCAAAATTTTGCATACACACACCATTTGCAAAATCCTGGGTACACGACTGATTGTAAATGAGCTGTTTTTTCAAAACCTTCGTTTACAGTGTAGGCGAAAGGATGAGACAGGGAATTAACCATACATGTAACAGGGGGTCTGCCCCCACCCGACTTAGGCCAGACCCCCCCCCCCCCGAGACGATTTCACCGACCCCCCTCCGATTTTTCTGGCAAGTAAATTTTCGAGCAAATTTTTGCCATTTTTTACAATTTCACACACAAAAATTACCACTTTTTAGCTGTATTTCAACCCAAATTAGCGATTTTTGGCAATTTTTAGCCAAAAAATTGCGATTTTTTTTCGATTTTTGAGCGTTTTTTAGTGCCCACCCCCTCTCCCAAAATTTTGGCTCAGACCCCCCCGGCCGGCGCAAGACCCCCCAACCCATCCCCCCATCGGCGGATGACCTGTTACATGTATGGAAATAACGACATAGTATTCATACATGGTACCGATCGGTTCGTTGGTATCAGTTCCATTATGTCATTGTTTTCTTGATTTTAATTGGCTGTATGTCTAGAATACATACGTTGCATCGGTAATGCTAATTTGTATCGCCAAAAGGCTTTTTATTTAAGCTAAAAATAGATATTGTATTCACGCATGTAATAGGTCCGGCCGGCGTGCGGGAGGGGTTTCCATAAGGTGGGGGTCGACCGGAGGTTTCGCCCAGAGGGGGTCCAAAATTTTAAAAAAGTTCCGAACTCCTGGAAATGCGTTTTTCTCGGTAAGGAGGCTAAAAATCGCTATTTTAAGCTGCATAAATATCAGCAGATAGAACGCCAAATTCGGTTTGCAAAGGCTTTTCAAGCGAATTATAGGTTAAAAAATAGTAATTTCTGAGTCAGTTTGTTAGTACTGGACCCAAACATGGGCAAAGGGGGGCTGAGGGGGTTGGCCCCCCAGGATCTGACCTACCCCCCTCAGCCGGCCGCTACCCCCCTCAGGAATTTTTTGGAAGAATTTTGTATAGAAAGTTAGGCTAAAATATGCCTGGATTAGGTGTAAATGAGCTCAGAATAGCTTATTTTAATGAAAAATAAGCCCAAAAACCTTGATTTTAGCCAAAAATCGGACTTTTTGGCTTACCACACTCTCAGCCCCCCTCAGGCGCTCCTCCTACCCCCCCCCCCTCAGCCCCCCTCAGGAATTGAAAATTCTACCCCCCTCAGCGGAAATGCTAGCCCATGTCTGACTGGACCCACTAGTACTAGTGCTTGTATTTTCGGGTCGGGTCCCTTAGACTGTCTCGGGGGTGAGGAGTTTGCCCTTTCTAGCTAGGGGTCACTCCCTAGTACATGTATGGTGGTTCCATATCGTCGCCACTATGGTAAAACGAGCCAAGTAACAGAAAGTCGAAATCGAGAAAATTGCCTTTTAAATATTTGTTACATTTTCGAGAATTAGCTTCAATATCAGTTTATATATTTTTTACCCAAAATACAAGTGCACAAATGGTGTGCAAAACATTCTGCATGTGTTAATTGTGTTAAATTAAGTCAGCTAACGGGAAAAGCACAAGGCACTTGGCTCGTTTTACCAGGATCACCTGGTGATGTCCGTGCTCTTGCCTCTGATTACATGGCTGTATCTTCTGACACAGAGCCAATTTTGACTTCGTTCCTTCGCCAAAACGTTTTTAGGTGCTTTAGCTATAGTTTTTCGCACTTAACTCCATTTTTTCATTTTGTTACTTGGCTCGTTTTACCATAGTGGCGACGATATACCAGTTGAAAATTGTACCGCCGGCACCAAATCGGTTGCAGGTGGTGTGGTTTTGTAATTTGTCTGACTGTAAATGGCTAGTGGTACAAAGCAGATGTAGTGTGATGGATAGTGCAGATAGCAGATGTGTAAGGGGCTGCCGGCAACGTTTTAATGGCCGGCCGTTTGGACATGTATCGATCAATTAAGTTGTGCGCTGCTGACGCAACAATTGCAGCCTTTTTCGGCCCAGTCTCAGACTGCAGTCGGTCTGATTGGCGGCCTCTAACTCCATTAGCCACCTCACTCTCAATCTAATCGACGCCCCGCGGCGCCACGGCGCGCTTCCACGCACAAAAATAGCTAATACGGCCGTAGGGGCGTAACGCAACGCATTTTTTTTTTCAAAACCACTTGCAACAGTTTTTGCTTGTTAAGTTGTCAGCGTAGGTTACCCATTCACTCTAAAATCAAACCGTAACCGTATACATGTACGCATCCGCCAGCATAACAGGTCATCCGCCGAAGGGGGTTGGGGTTCTGGCGCCGGGGGGTCTGAGCCCAAATTTTGGTAAGGGGTAGGGGCATACATGTGCATGGGGGGTGCCCAGGGGGGACGAAAATGAAAATCTACCAAACGTTGCTAGAGGCTGCTAGAAAGCCTCCAGATGCGTTTTTAAGCCACAGAAATCAATTTTGGCAACTACGCAACTACGCACCCTTCCTCCAGGCAACTACGCACCAAACCCGAGATTTTTTCAAATTTTCCTGGAAAATTTCGATTTTTTGGCAACGTTTCTATCAGAAAAGTAGTTTTTCGGCAATTTTTTGTCGAAAATTTGATTTTTACCGCAAATTTTTGCATTTTAACCGAAAATTTCGTATTTTTAGCTAAAATTTTGGACAAAATTCAAATTTCCCGCCAAAATTTTGGGTTAAATATTCAGATTTCCCGCCAAAATTTGAATTTCCCACCGAAAATTTGCACCTATATCCAGGCAACTACGCACGGAGACCTGGCCGTCCCTCCCTGAGCCGCCGACCATGCACATGTATGGGTAGGGGCCTAAACAAACGCTTAAAGATCGTAATTTTCGGCTAAAAAACGCTAATTTAGGCTGAAATACAGCCAAAAAGTGCTGTTTTGCAGGCGATTTTGGCAATTTTTGTGTCTGAAATTGCAGAAAATCGCTAAAATTTCCTCAAAAAATTACTTGCCAGAAAAATCGGAGGGATGGTCGGAAAAATGGGCTGTGGTGACCGTATATTACCTTGTGACAGACGTGGGGCTTGGTATTTAGGCCGAGGGGAGGCAGAATTTTGAAAACCGATGGACGGTTTTGGGGATTCTAGGCTAAAAAGTGAGAGTTTGGATAAAATCAATGGTTTTTAGCATATTTTTTGTTTGAAATAAGCCATTTTGAGCTTATTAACATCTAATTTGTGCTTGCTTTTGTCATAATTTCTCGATACAGTGAAAGACAGGCAGATCTTTAGTTAGGGGTGGGTCGATCTCAACCCCCTCAAGCCCTGCTTTGCCTATGCCTACTTTCTTTTCGATAAAAATTGTTAGAAGGCTTAGTTTATTGGCCCCGTAGTTTTTGTAGGGTGTTCGCTAATAAAAGCAAGTTTTCAACCGCAATTTTTTAATTTTTTAATTTGACTGGAACCAAGTTTCTTCCCGTAACTTGGTGCTAGAATTTGAAAATTCGAACTGATGGGCGCTTTATTTCTGACAGATTCACTTTCAAATCTTAATAGACGCAACGCAACGGGGAGACACCGGTACTATCTAGTGAGTAATTATGCATATGTTACACTGCTACTGCTGTTTCAGGGAGTGCGGGAAGTTTTTGAGACGGCTACACGCGCCGCGCTGCAAGTGAAGAAGAAGAAAAGTCGAAAATGCACAATATTGTAGATTGTAAGTAAAGGGAACGCGTATTTCTTATTATATACATTTTGACACCACTGTACCGACGTTTTGTAATAATTGGTTTGTTTTCTCTTTCTGCTAAGAAGTTGCCGTTCAACTGACATCCACGTAACTTCTGCTCTTCGCTCCCACCGGCGCACCGTCTGTTTCTTGCTCCGTTCTCAAAAAACAAACAACTGCAAAATGGGTCACTCACTTGTCTGTCTGTCTGTCGCACGTACGGCGCCGCTCCATGTCTCGCTTTTGTTTTGTACTTGATCATGTATTTTGCTTTCGTTGTGTAGTGAATATTGGGTATCGATTAAATTCTTTTCTTACTTACCTTGTGTCTCTACCACCTTCGGCCATTCGGATTGGGCATTCTGCTGGTCTAAATTTAATTAATCGTGTTTGCGTTTAAAAGTTAAGCTATGGCACTGGTAGCAGATTCGATCACTGGATAGAGTTTGTTAAGCAAATATGTAGCTCGAGCGCTGCTTTGTAGCGCAACCTGATTTCTGAGCGGGCTATTCGATCTTTGGTAATTGGTGGCCAAAGTTGATTCCTTCAACTTACAGCAACATGAAAGTGGCGTATCCAGGGGTATACGGTGGGTAGGAGGTAGGAAGAGAAAGTCAGTCAGAAATAAGAGAATCTAATGAATTAATTATATACTAAAACTGTAATGTCAGAAGCCCAACGAGACCAGTTTAAACTTTTAAAACTTGTAATTTTATGCTCAGAACGCCTTTTAAACGCGTTTTGAAATCTAATTTTGCTACAGTTTCTTACCCTGGTTGGGCAGCGGTCCAACCAGGCGCTTTCAAAAATTTTCACCTTTCCAGGGGAGCCCTTTGCGAAATCCTGGATTCACCACTGGCAAGGCAACATGATAAAACGAAAGAAAGCTAAAGAACCTGGCAAATGCACGGTCAAGCTGGTGTACTGAGTTCGAATGAAGAGTTTCACAAGCAAAAAGCCTAATGCACTTCGCAAGTCAGTTAGCTACATCGTGATAACTGACGCTAACGAAAAATGGTATGAATAGCCGTCGTCGAAAATCACTGAACGTACGTGAATGCCATGTTTGTTCAGAAATCAGTTTGCGCTGCAATGTGCAAAAAGCGTATGACAATTAACTGGAGGGATCGCGAAATTCGTGACCCGCCGGTGCTATGGTGCAGCGCATCGACACTCGCCGGCCGCTGAGTGGAACATTCTTGCTTGGTAAAGTGGAAAGGAAAGCGAAAAAAATGAGCGTCTGCGCATATCTCATGCATTCTATTTGCGATAAAAGTGTGTTTTGATATTTTCTGCGGCTTATAAATAAAATTAACTGAACTGTAAACTGCTGTTTCAGATACACTTTCAGTGCTTTTCGGGACTTCTTTGTTGAGCGTGAGGTGATTCATTTGAAAACTGATTGTTGCTAAACAAACACTTCAGGCAACCTAAAATTGCGGTTACAGGTGCGGTACGGCCTAGATATTCCTGTTATCTCTTAAACGCAGAAATTTTTGGCGTGCCTGGCCATAGGGACATGCAATGCGTGCCTAAAAATAGTAATCACGCAAAATATGTTTCAAAATCACTGAAATTTTTAAAAAACGTGACTGGCCAATCACGCGTTGTATGCAGCACTGTGCATTGTCTGACAAAAAAGCGTGACTGACCAATCATCAATCAAATGACGTTTTATTTTCCAATCACATTTATGCTAAAAACAGCCGCACGCAAAGCGTGATTCTATGTGGGGTACTACTCCAAATGGAGTAGCTTCTGCTAGTAAGGGTTATGTATGATCATTAATCAAATTGTTGGAAATTTGTTTATTTGCAAACAGTCATTTATTTTCGGTTTATGTTCCTTCCCTTCAGCTACAAATCCCAGTAAAGTGGTGGCATAAAGTATAGTTTCTTGTACTTCTTCTTTTCACGTTTCTCGCGCCGTTTCAGTGAGTCCTGCAATCCGACCGAATTGCTGCCCCACATGGCCCTTGGGTTCCCATTTTGTCTGTAACATTGCATACAGTATAGATAAAAAAGGGCCAACCCGTTTTTTGGAACTTTATTCAAAAGGTTCCTTCTCTCTCAGTTCTGGTATATCGATTTGACTCAAATATTCAGCAAAAATCAATAAGACAGTAGCTACATTATTGTGCAAGTTTAGTGCCAAATTCTAACTCGTGCTGGTTTCATGAGCCAAAAAACTAAGAACATTTTCGATTTTCCAAGAACACTCCGGGAAAGGTTTGTTTGATGTGGAACAGACTTTAAATATCAGGTTCATTTATTTATCGAACTTCCAACTAAACTACAATCTGAGTTGATTAACAACACATTCAGTGGTTTGACTCCAGAAGGTACAGATTTCTTAACTATGGGATTTTCGATCATGCTTTTGAAACTCAACAATTTTGGCACCCTTTCAGCTACAATGTATAGGGCTACCCAGTCACTATGTTGTGATGTCCAATAGCAATACCAATCAATTTCTGCAGGTTTCAAAATCATATTCTTTTAAATCATACATGTGACAGAGGTCATCCGACGATCAGTCCGGGGGGTCTGATCCCAAATTCTAGGGAGGGGGTTGAACACTAAAAAACTCGAAAAAATCGCAAAAACTCGCAATTTTTCAGCAAAAAATCGTCAAAAATCGCTAATTTTGGCTGAAATACAGCTAAAAAGTGCTGTTTTACGGGCGGTTTTGGCCATTTTTGTGTCTGACATTGCAAAAAATCACAAAAAATTGCTAAAAAAATTACTTGCAGAAAAATCTGAGGGTGGTCGGAAAAATCGTCTCGGGGTCCCCATCCGGGGGGTCTGACCTAAGTCGGATGGGGGGACAGACCCCCATTACATGTATGCTTTTTATTGCCGAAAAAATTACAGTAGAGTTTCTGTGGACCACCCAGACAGACTATTAGATTTTGGCTCATAAAATTAGCACGAGTTAGAATTTTGGCACTAAAACTTGCGCACTATGTAGCCAGTTTGTCCTATTCATTTTTTTATTTTTTTGTTGAAAATTTGAGCCAAATCGATAAACAACTGGCCGAGAAGGAATCATTTGAATAAAGGTTCGAACAGGGGGTGTGTGGGTGGAGACTTTTTATCCGTACTGTACAGTATGTACATAGTGTTAATTAAGAAAACTATCTTTACTGCAATTTCTCGACTTACACCTCCCCAGCCGCCATAGCGTCTCCTCCTGTACTCTGGAAAATGACCAACAAACAAATCAGAATTAGCAGTTTGGCCATTTTACAACTCTTTGGCTTAGCAGCGAAATTTGATGAGCTGCAAAAAATATACACTGTACTAGCACAGAAAACAGCTTGGCTAATATTCTAGGAGATACTGCAAAAAAGGTGTTCTGGCATTTTCAGTGAGGGCGCAATTGTATGATTTCGGGCTTTGGATTAACATTTAAACTGAATTTTTCGACCGATTATTTTTTACGAAAATCTGATAAACAGAAAACTTATTGAGGAAAACTAGGAAAGGAAAAATTATCTGAAATTTGGCACAGTTGAAGGCACCATTTTCTGACAAAAAAACAGAATTCGTCGGGCAGAGGTTGCAGCTTTGATGTGTCCCTAGCTTTAAAGGTTAACATAGAAATAGTTATAGCTTTATGCTAATTTATTTCTGCAACACAACAGCCAGAATGCTGAGAACAGGAAAAATCTGGAAACTTCGCGTCTTGGTCATGGGTATTTACGCTGTGCGTATGTCGCGGCGGCCCCGGCATCTGCGAGAGCGGTTGTTAGTGGATTTGAAACCGGTTGAAGCGATTGGAAGTAGTCGACACAAAGCCCAACCCAGACCACCGAAAGCCGGAGATGGGCAGTAGGTAAATGGGAACCGAACCGGTGCTGCCGTTACACCTAATGGCAGCAAGGGGAGGGTTGTTTGTAGACGGGGCACTCCATTGAAAGGCTCTAATAAGAGCGCTGGGTGTCCAGAGCTGTCCGAAAGGACAGTGGAACTTAAACAAACATGCTGTTAGCTGTTCTCATATCTAACCGTTTTATAGTAAAGGCGGTATGTGTTTGTCAGCTTGCAAATTTGCATTTGGTCTCCAAAAATCTAGAGTGCGCAATATTGCGTTCTTTTAACAATGAAGGAATGTTTGTCTCTTTGAGCATGCATTTTATGCATGATTTTGTGTTCAGTATTAATCGGTAAACTGGGGCCGTTCTTAAACGACGTTCGTTCCCGATTTTTCGGACCCTTCCACCAAAATGGCTTTGCGTCGTTCCTGGGGCCCCCGCCCCCTCCTCCCAAGGCGACGTCGTTTTCGGTTAACCCCCCCCCCCCCCCGATAAAAGTAGGGATAGCCATAGCACGTTCGTGCTGCGAAGATTAGAAATTACAAAATGGCCGAAAAAATGGTCCAAAAGGGTTCGCGCAACTTCAAGGGCAAATTCTTTTTAATGTTCCGTTACTAATGGGAGAGAGTGATGGATTTACAGTAAATGAAACTGAGTATGAGCTATCGAATGATGTGTATTTTGAATCATAATTCATCCATTTTCATCTCAAACACAGAATTCGCCGTTTTTCAAAAATCCATTTTCTGCCGAAAGGAGTCTTGATTCAAATTTTGTTCAACCGGATTTAAAATCAGCATAACTCGACCTACGTACATAGCA
>JASANB010005700.1:0-28432 GCA_030248155.1 Sabatieria punctata
ACGGCAAACTGTTTGTCGACGATCTGGTTCACTTCGATCTGTTCCTTCTGCCGCCACAGAAAAATCTAAACCCGCTGCTCCCACAACCACCAAACCTGTGACTCGGTCCAACGCGAAGCCGGAAAACTATTAGTGGCTCCAAAAGTCTTACTTATCAATGCCCGTAGCCTGTGTAACAAAAACACTTACTGGACCTGTACATTAAACAGTATTCGCCGCACATAATCGCATTAACTGAATCCTGGGGAAAGCCTGCCATTTCTGATGGAGAATTTCATGTACCTGGCTTCACTATGTTCCGAAAAAGACCGTGAAAACCGTATTGGTGGTGGTGTTTTGCTCTATATTGCTGATTCACTTGTCTGTAATCCATGTCCTGACCTCTCAAGTTTTGACTATGGGGAGGCCGTGTGGTGCACTTTGCACTTCCCTGATAAGATCTCAGTGTTGGTAGGAGTTGTTTACCGATCGCCAAACTCTGATGCTGAAAACAACAGTCGGTTACTGCATCTAATCAACACTGCCTGCGCCAAGCGTACAACTTATCAGCTGATTCTGGGGGACTTTAACCTCCCAAATATCGATTGGCCTACTTTCCAGTGGGCAAATGAAAATGACGCCTTTATGGAATGTGTGCTAGACAATTGCCTGTCACAAATCGTCACCAAACCAACAAGAGAAGAAGCTGTGCTGGACCTCTGTTTTACATCGGAGCCCGACCTTGTGTCCTCGTTTGAAGTTGTTGAACGCTTTGGTAACTCCGATCACCACATGGTTCTCTTCCAGTCTTCTTTTGCTACTGATAGTGACCAGTGCATTGCACAGAAGCTTGACTATAAAAACGCTAACTGGACGCAATACCAAAATTACATCAGGAGAGCTGATTGGCATACTGTCTTCGCTTCTCCAGATATCAACAATGTTTGGCAAAACTTCTCTGCTGTCTTGAAAAATGCATTGTCTGAGGCTGTGCCTTACAGAGCTTTGAGCTCTAAAAAACGTGTTCCTTGGGAAACGGCTGCAGTCAGACGAGCTATGAAAAAGAAGGCCAATGCAGACAAGTCCTACAGAAGCAATAGAACTGAACAAGGCCGGCTGGCTCGTAATAAGGCCTGGAATGAATTCAAGAAAGCCGTGAACGCTGCAAGGTCAGCGTTTGAGCTCAAAATTGCAACCAGTCAGGACTCGAAACCGTTCTGGAGCTATGTTCGTTCTCAGCAAAGAATCCAGCCAAAGGTGAAGTCACTATTGAATGCAGCTGCTGGGACCACAACAGATGACCCTACAGAGTGTGCAAATATACTTAGCAACTATTTTTCTTCAGTATTCACTGAAGAAGATGTTGCTAATTTGCCTTTTGTTCCGCCCATTACATGTGACGGCCTGGTGTCAATGCTATTTCAGCCAAGAATGGTTCATCAGCACCTTCAGAAAATGAAATCTTTTTCTTCTCCAGGCCCAGATGGTTTACCATACTTAGCCTTGAAAAATGGTGGCCCTGTTCTCATTGAACAATTGTGTGTTCTCTTTCAACGTTCCTTAACTGATGGCACTCTCCCAGATGAATGGAAAAAGGCTATTGTGACTCCGATCTTCAAAAAGGGAAGTAAGCAAGATGCTGCTAATTATCGCCCAATTAGCCTGACTTGTTGTACTTGTAAGCTTATGGAGTCATGTATCCAAGAATGTATATGGCTATTCTGGAAAGAGAGACAGACAGACAATCACTAACACCCAACATGGATTTGTGCCAGGAGGTTCTTGTTGCTCTCAGTTGTTGGAATTCTTGGAATATGTCACTTCAGTTGTTGACTCTGGAAACTGGGTGGATGCTATTTACTTAGATTTTTCAAAAGCCTTTAACTCGGTTCCCCACCAGCGGCTGCTTTCTAAGCTTTCTGCATATGGAATCAAAGGAAACCTGTTAAGATGGATCAAAAGCTTCTTACTTAAGAGAGTTGAACGGGTTGTTGTTCAAGGAAAAATGTCTGATGCAAAGCCAATGATGTCTGGTGTACCGCAAGGGTCTATCCTCGGCCCGTTACTGTTTATTCTGTACGTCAATGACATTGATACTGCAGTACGACATTGCAAGTTGGCCAAATATGCAGATGATATGAAGATTTTTCATCCTATCGATCGTCAAAATCCTGAACGGTGCTTTGCTTTACTGCAATCTGATTTGCAGGAACTTTGGCAATGGTCTCAAAAGTGGCAGCTAAGTTTTAATTTGGACAAATGTCTCCAGCTACATTTTGGCTATGCTAACCCAAGCCACCAGTACTCTATGAATGAGGCAAATTTGAAAGTTTCACAACGAGAATCGGACTTAGGAGTTCAACTCAGTCAAGATCTGAAGCCCTCTGGACATGTAGCCGCGATTGTACAACAAGCCCACAACACCCTCTCTGTCATTCATAGGACCATCCAGTCGCGTGACCCGATGGTACTTTTGAACCTCTATTGTAACTTGGTGCGTCCGGTTCTGGAGTATGCAACACCAGCTTGGAACCCCTGGTATGTGAAAGACGTGCAACGCTTGGAAGCTGTGCAGCACCGGTTCACTCGAATGATTCCTGGATTACGTGCTCTCCCTTACCCTGACAGGTTGACTAGGTTAAGACTGGACACTTTACAGAAACGAAGGACAATAAATGACCTAGTGCAAGTGTATAAGTTAGTGCATGGTGCAGGTCTTCTGAAGTTCAGTGACTTTTTCCATTTTAGCCAGGCCCCCACTAGAGGTAGAAATTCGCTTAAATTGTTTAAGTGTCATTCTAGGCTAGATGTTAGGAAATATTGTTTTTCACAACGTGTTATCGATTCTTGGAATAATCTTCCTGAATACGTAGTTAATGCCAGGACTGTTTATTCATTTAAATCTGTACTTCGCCAGTATCTAGTCTAACGATGCATGCTTGATGTTTCTTTTTACCGCTCAGAAAATAGTGCTTGTATTCTATGTGCCCCCTGCTTTGGGAAAACCATTTGGGGCCAGACGTGGCCTTTGGAGCCAAATAAATAAATATTTCACATTATTTCACAAATTCAATATTGAAGGTACTACTAATCACAAAATTAAATAAAAATACACAGAATTGACAGGGTTTTTTTCAGATATTGCAGCAGTTATGCGGCACTTAGTGGCTTTCGCTGTTTGTTGTGCTCTTAGTTGCATAATTGACAACACCTAAATGGCGATTAGCCGCCGATGCCTCAGGCAGACACTAGTAAGGCAAGGTAACCCAGCAAAACAAAGGATAATCAAGCCGGATGTCCACCATATATGGGCCGGAAAAATCCGGAGGGGGGTAGGGGGGTTGGAGACCTCGAGGGGGGTCCCCCCGAAAAAAGGCCAAAAAACGCCTATTTTGCATAAATAAGCGAAAATTTCCTCCCTCCGGGGGGGGTGGGTGAGGGGGGTATGGCCGGCCGAGGGGGGTATGGCCGACCGAGGGGTATACCCCCTTACCCCCCGGCCCATGTATGATGTCCACATACCTGACGGGATCGCATTGTGCACTTTGGCTGTTTGTACTGGTTCGCCTGAGTGTTGTTAGTAGGTAAGTAAAGGCCAACCTCGTTAGCTACCAAAGTAAACGTGGCAAGTCTTTAGTGTCGTAGCGCGGGTTCAAGTATTTTCAAGCCAACGTTGATCATGTCATTGATCGAATCCGGTGGAGATGCAGCACAACCAACAGGTTGTAACGTGCAAGAAACTGATCAGGCCGTGCCGGCCAAACTTCTACCGTTTCCTTAACATGATGATCGAAAAGCAGAGAAACACCGATGTGATGGACGTGCAGTTAGCTGCCGGCCCGAATCCTACAGGCGCGTCGAAATAAAGTTTACGAGCAGCTCAACACACTGACCACACAGTTCACACAGATGCTCTAACTGCCAACCGATTAGTGCATGGTGTAGACTGCCCATGAGTCTTTGTGTATTGCAGTACCACCGAAACTTGTTTCCGAAATTGTAGTTTTTGTCCGTGTTCGTTAAGTAATGTTATAACAATGGCATTTTCAGTCTGATAAACATACATGTCATACAAACTGAGCGCTGTGCACCCGCAGCCAATCGCTCTTTAATTGTCGTTGTCAATTATTTAAATGAGAGGCCAACAAACAAGAGAAAGTAACAATGTGCCGCATAACTGCTGCAATTTCCGAAAGAACCCAGTCTTGCGTTAATACAGTTTATTATTTTTTAATTTTATAGTTGGTAGTAACTTCAAAATTCAATATCTAAAATAGACATGCACCAAAACAGTAAAATTTCAAAGTTGAGGACACTGGAAAGGAGGGCACCAGAACAGAGGAAACTGGAATGTAGGAAACCGGAATGGAAGAAACTGGAATGGAGGATACCAGAATGGAGGAAACCGGAATGAAAGAAACCAGAACGAAAGAAACCAGAACAGAGGAAACCGGAATGGAGGAAACTGCAACAGAAGAAACCAGAATGGAAGAAACCAGAACAGAAGAATCTGAAACGGAGCAAAGCGGAACAGAGGAAACCAGAACAGAAGAATCTGGAACAGAGGAAAGTAGAACGGAGGAAACCAGAATGGAAGAAACTAGAATGGAAAAAACCGGAACAGAAGAAACCAGAATGGAGGAGACCGGAATGGAAGAAACCAGAATGGAAGAAAACGGACCAGAAGAATCTGGAACAGAGGAAATGGAATGGAGGAAACCAGAACAGAAGAAACTGGAACAGAAGAAACCAGAACAGAAGAAACCAGAATGAAGGAAACCAGAATGGAAGAAACCGGAACAGAAGAATCTGGAACGGAGGAAAGCAGAATGGAAGAAACCAGAATGGAGGAAACCGGAATGGAAGAAACCAGAACGGAAGAAACTGGACCAGAAGAATCTGGAACAGAGGAAATGGAATGGAGGAAACCAGAACGGAAGAAACTCGAACAGAAGAAAACAGAATGGAAGAAACCAGATTGGAAGAAACCGGAACAGAAGAATCAGGAACAGAGGAAAGCAGAACAGAGGAAACTAGAATGGAAGAAACTGGAACAGAAGAAACCAGAATGGAGGAAACCAGAACAGAAGAAACTGGAACAGAAGAAACCAGAACAGAAGAAACCAGAATGAAGGAAACCAGAATGGAAGAAACCAGAATGGAAGAAACCGGAACAGAAGAATCTGGAACAGAGGAAAGCAGAATGGAAGAAACCAGAATGGAGGAAACCGGAATGGAAGAAACCAGAACGGAAGAAACTGGACCAGAAGAATCTGGAACAGAGGAAATGGAACGGAGGAAACCAGAACGGAAGAAACTCGAACAGAAGAAAACAGAATGGAAGAAACCAGAATGGAAGAAACCGGAACAGAAGAATCTGGAACAGAGGAAAGCAGAACAGAGGAAACTAGAATGGAAGAAACAGGAACAGAAGAAACCGGAACAGAAGAAACCAGAATGGAGGAAACCGGAATGGAAGTAACTGGAATGGAAGAAACCAGAACAGAAGAATCTGGAACGGAGGAATGCAATGCAGAACAGAGGAAACTAGAATGGAAGAAACTGGAATGAAAGAAACCGGAACGGAAGAAACCGGAACGGAAGAAACCAGAATGGAGGAAACGGGAATGGAGGAAACCAGAACGGAGGAAACCAGAACAGAAGAATCCGGAACGGAGAAATCCGAAAGAAACCCAAATTTTAACCAAATCGAACAAGCACCAACGAAATCGTTTGAGTAAAGTTCGAAAAAGGGGGTGAACATTTTTGGCCCATACTGTATTTAGAGGGATGAATCGGTGTGAGAGAGAAGGGAACGAACCGTTTTCTCGTCGATTGAGCCAGAAGCGATCTGGAAACTCCTGTCCATCCAGATGTCCAGGTTATCGTTCAAGCCAACCAAGCTATTGTAATCTATTTCGGTGGCTTGCCTGTGAATATTGGCAACGCTTCCTGTCCTCACATGTCTATAGCGCTTATAGCGCTGAAACAGAACCACTACTACAGAAATTATTATTATCCAACTGTCAGACATGGGCTAGCATCCGATCCGATCCGATCTGATATAGCGAGGGGTGTGCGGCTCTACGATCACCATTTCGCCTCCCCATATCGTAAAATCTTTGGCTGCTAGCACCTACCCAAGGTTCAATCAGTCTTCTTGGGGGCATCTAGGTTAGGTTTACGACATAACTGGTATCGGTTTATGGTACCGGTCAGACATGGGCTAGCATTTCGGCTGATTGGGTGGCAAATTTTCAATTTTATGGTAATAAGCCACCAAAAGACCGATTTTTTTACTAAAATCAAGTTTTTAGGCTTAGTTTTCGCTAAAATTGTTTAAAATAAGATATTCTGAGCTCATTTACACCTAACATCATAATTTTCTACATAAAATTCTTCCAAAAATTCCTGAGGGGTACCGGCGACCTGACGGGGGAGGTCACAGCCTGCCGCCCCTATCAACTCATCGCCCCTATCAACTAATCAAATTTTTGAGCATGTCTGCCAACTGCCATAGAAGCATAGGTCAGGTAAAATGTGCACTTTTTAGTCGACGCTACCTATCTCAAACGGACAGTCTGTGGATTGACTGACTTGGAGAGGTGTTAAAATGACCTACCTTTAATTGTAGAAAACTGTTGGTTACATTACAAAAGGTATCATCTCAACAAAATCAATTACCTCAATTGTGTCCGTCGTGTTAATAGCCACTCCAGATTCACTAGCACGCAGTTCAGAGGAGCGCTGAAACATGACGTTTCTGCCCAGTTCCGACTTTTCCCACTTACGACTTTTCATTTTTGCTGTATTATTAGAATTGTTAAGCCCGATCCTAAGCCTAAACCTGAACCTAACCCCTAAGTCTGAACCGAAGCCTAAACCTGAACCTAAATCCCTAAGCCTAAGCATGAACCTAAGACTTCGTATTTAACATTGTTACCATACATGTAACAGGGGGGCGGTCTGGGGGTCTCCCCCCGAGACGATTTCACCGACCCCCCCCTCTGATTTTTCTGGCAAGTAAATTTTCGAGCAAATTTTTTAAATTTTTCACACTTTCACACGCAAAAATTGCCAAAATCGCCTGCAAAACAGCACTTTTTAGCTGTATTTCAGCCCAAATTAGCGATTTTTGGCAATTTTTAGCCAAAAAATTGCGACTTTTCTCGATTTTTGAGCGTTTTTAGTGCCCACCCCCTCCCCCTAAATTTTGGCTCAGACCCCCCCCCCCCCGCCGGCGCCAGACCCCAACCCCCCATCGGCGGGTGACCTGTTACATGTATGATTGTTACACAGCTATTCTTGTATAATTTTTTTACCAGAGTCCTGTCTGTATAAAAGATAGTGAATGTTATTACATAAAGTCGGAACTGGGAACACGCCAAACAAACAACCTGCATACACGTGTCAGGCAATCCGCCAATAGGGGAGCGGGGTTGGGGCTCTGGCGCCGACCGATGCATTGGGTAAATAGAGTACTAGAAACGCTCAAAATGGCAATTTTCCGCTAAATATTTTTAAAAATCGCTAACTTGGGCTTAACTACAGCTAAAAAGTGCTGCGATTTTAGCATTTGTAGTGTCGGGGATTTAAAAAAAATGCAAAAATTTGCTGAAAAAATTGCTTGGCAGCGAAATCGGAGGCGAGTTTCTGATCTGGTCTAACTCTGTTGCAGAGGGCTAATAAGCTTATGAAAAAGCCGTCAAAACAGTTTTTGGACCAGTGATGGAGACAGTTTCCGAACAATAATTCGGCTCGTTTTTTCAGCTTTTTTCCAAATTCGCTATTTCGAGAAAGTTCCTATGCTTAAACATTGTAGCAAACCACCATAAATGGGAAATTGGACGTCACAGAGAAACAAAAACCAAGCGGCTAATTTAACTTCCATAAACTGGACGAATCTTTTAAAAAGACATCCTAAGTCAGCAATTTAATCAAACTCTCCATAAACGGGAAAAAAATTCAAAAAATTCTCTGCATTTTGGATGGTATCATACAAATCTTTTCTTTTATCGTCCATTTGTCCTATCTCAAATTTCTGTTGTATCATCTTAATCGTCACATAAAAAAGCGGACAATCTTCAGCGAGTTTTTTCCTAGTTTTTATGATGAATAATTTTGGTTGCTGAGCTCCCACAAAATGGATCGGTTTCTAGGTCACCTTAAGTGTCGCATTTATGGAGCTTCTACACTGATCCAGCTTAAGCTATGTGAGCATCCAATCTAGCTACTATGCACATACATGGGCCGAGGAGGTTCGGAGGTTGTCCACCCCACCCCAACCACCAAAATCGGTAGGCCCCATACATGTAACAGGGGGGGTCTGGGGGGGTCGGCCCCCCACCCGACTTAGGCCAGACCCCCCCCCGGATGGGGACCCCCCCGAGACGATTTCACCGACCCCCCCCTCCGATTTTTCTGCCAAGTAAATTTTCGAGCAAATTTTTGCAATTTTTTACACTTTCACACACAAAAATTGCCAAAATCGCCTGCAAAACAGCACTTTTTAGCTGTATTTCAGCCCAAATTAGCGATTTTTGGCGATTTTTAGGCCAAAAATTGCAATTTTTCTCGATTTTTGAGCGTTTTTTAGTGCCCACCCCCTCCCCCAAAATTTTGGCTCCTACCCCCCCGGCCGCCGCATTACCCCCCCCCCCAACCCCCCCTCCCCCCATCGGCGGATGACCTGTTACATGTATGGTAGGCCCACTCCCAAATTGTCGNATTTTGACTACCCCAACTAGTTTTTCCGGCCAATGTACGACTATCCAGGTTTGCTAAATGCTTCTTAACGGCTTTCCGATTGTACTATACTGTAAAACGTGTTTTATACAGATATACAGGGTGTGCCAAAAAAAACAACCCAGCAGTTTCTTTTGCTGTAGCAACCGCAAATCGCTACCGATTTGAATGGAATCTTTTTTAAATAAAAGACAAATAAATTCTTGAAAGACTGATGAATCGCTTTTTAAGATAGCCTGCTTAGTTCCTGAGATATTTTCCCTCAAAGTCAAAACAGAGATTTTGGCAGTGAGCAAGAGTGATGAACACAACCCAGCAGATTTGTTACTTTTGCAACCATGAATCTGAACCGAATTGAATGAATCCTTTTTTGAATGAAAGATTGATAAATTCTTCAAAGATTGGTGCAATTTTTGTTGAGATTCACTGCTTAGTTCTTGAGATATTTGCCCTCAAAGTTGAAACAGATTTTGGCAAAGAACAAGAGCGATTCCGGTTGCACTTCATAATAAAGCAGATTCCTACTGCTGGGGGCTAATGACACTTTACTGTTGAAGTGAACCGAGTTTCTGTGTCACCAGTAAAGCCTCCAAGAGCCCTCAGCAGTAGCAGGAATCCGTTTTATTACGAAGTGCAGCGGAATAATAAAAAACCTCTCTTGTTCACTGCCAAAATCACAGTTTTGACTTTGAGAGTGAATATCTCAGGAACTAAGCAGCGTACATTAATAAACGTTACATCAATCTTTCAAGAATTTATTTATCTTTCATTTAAAAAATGATTCATTCAAATCGGTTGAGATTTGCGGTTGCTACAGCGAAAAATCTGCTGGGTTGTTTTTTATCAAACAGTGGCTCGGAGGCATACATGCGCCGGAAAAATGGGTAGGGTGGTCAAAATCCGAAAATGAGGGTAGGCCTATCAATTTGGGTGGGTGGCCGCAATTTTGATGGATGGATTCAGGAACAAAAGTCCGCTTCAGGTGGGTTGGTGGGTGGTTTGGGGGTCGAGTCGAGCCCAAGTTGGGGGTGAACTAAGCGCCAGCGGCCTGGAGCTAGCGTCGGTAAACGCTCTATGCAAATTTTATTACGCCAGTCTTATTTATTCTCCTAGCTACAATCATACACCCTGGCCATCAGAAAAACGGCAAAGAACAGTCGGTGGCGTTCCATGGATTTTGCAAGGAGGGCGAGAAAATTTGCTGAACTTTTTAGTCTTTTTACTGATTTTTTTGCAAAACTAGCCTTCAAAAACGTATTCTGGGCACAATACAGTCAGGCACTTAACGCCGTTTATGGTACCGACACCATATAAGGTGTCGGTACCGAGGGTAGTGGCACCATATATGGTACCGTCTCCATATGGTACCGGCACCATACATGTAGCAGGTCATCGGGCGATGGGGGAGGGGGGTTGGGGCGGTCTGGCGCCGGCCGGGGGGGGGGGGTCTGAGCCAAAATTTTGGGGGAGGGGGGTGGGCACTAAAAAACGCTCAAAAATCGAAAAAATCGCAATTTTTTGGCTAAAAATTGCCAAAAATCGCTAATTTGGGCTGAAATACAGCTAAAAAGTGCTGTTTTGCAGGCGATTTTATTTTGGCAATTTTTGTGTGTGAAATTGTAAAAAATTGCAAAAATTCGCTCGAAAATTTACTTGCCAGAAAAATCGGAGGGGGGGGGCGGTGAAATCGTCTCGGGGGGGGGTGGGGGTGCCATGGTGTCGGTACCATAAATAAACGGCGTTTTAAGTGCCTGACTGTAGACAGGTACAGGTGTTTTCTCTCTTATTTTTGCCCAATTTTCCTACCTCCACCTCAAAGGGGGTGTACCGACCCTAAATCCCTAGGTAGGCTACCGAGAATACTAAAGTCTGTTCAAAAATCTTTGGCGCTGGGTACATCCGGCAGTGTCCCGAATTTATGCGTCGGGTGATCCCCATACATGTATATGTTAACGGCTCCGTCCGAGTTCAGGCTGCGCCCGAGTACTTGGGCGCAGCCTAACCCAGCTAGGCTGCGCCCGAGTACTCGGCCGGAGCCTAACTGCTTTAGGCTCCGCGCGAGTTGATTAGATGGACCCCTGCGTACAATGTACCATAGATTAATCTGCTCTTCCACTGTGTGTCTATAACAGGACCTGTGGTTATAATTGGAGTGACCCTAAAGATGCTTATTATTATGTATTATTACACAAAGGGTTTTTGTGCCCTTTCTCAGTTTGTCAGAGTTGCCCTCTCTTAGTCTGTCTGAGTCTGTACGTCTGAGATGGCTAGCAACTTGGAGGTGACCCGTTCTCGAATGAAGGCAGAGTTGAGACCTTGGAGTGTACCGGTTTTACCACTCAGTCCGTCGACAAAGTCCAGTACAACAAGGAGCGACGCAAAGCTCTTCATTACCAGCTCAAAACTACGTGAGGTACGGTGGTGTACTGTATTGTTTGTTAGTACACACAGGCAGTTTTCAGGAGTGACGCGAGAAAGACAGAAGGACATGGTCGTCGCCTTTGTCAAACTCTGAGGTCTGCCAGCTCAAGAAGAAATAGACCCAGAAGCACTTGGTGGTCCGTCCGATTATCTCACCAGAAATGAACAGTCGGGCTCAAGTCGATCTCATTGACTTTCAAAGCATGCCTGACTTGAAATGTTGCCGAATGTGTCAGAAAGTGATGTTATTTACGGCACGTGGAGGAGCAGATTAACGTACCTACATTGTATGCACCGGGTCCATCCAATCAACTCGCGCGGAGCCTAAAGCGGATAGGCTCCGGCCGAGTACTCGGGCGAAGCCTAGTTGGGTTAGGCTGCGCCCGAGTACTCGGGCGCAGCCTGAACTCGGGCGGAGCCGTTAACATATATATGGATCTGTTCCTCTCATCAACGAGATTACTATACTGTTTTCGAAATTTGCATATTATACTTTAGTTAGAAGAAAGAGGTCTGACAAAAAAATCGATTCCCCAACCTTCAGGCATCTCAAAAATACTACCATATGGGTCTACGATCAACCCTACCAAAGTTACACTCGATTTTCTAACGCCGACAAGCGGTAAAAATTTTGCTCTCCCATAGTTAAGCACAAAAATTCATTCAAGATCGAACACATGGGTTTTTTTCCCCAACCAATTTCAGCTTCACGGTTCTATATTATTTTGGACATGCTGAATCCAGCGGTCACATTGGTTTTGCTATACGGCTTTGATTTTTGCTAGAAATTTGACTTCGAAGTTAGGGTATCCACCTGAATTTCAGAAAGGCATAGCCCAACGTATCTTGTGTGGCCCTGGTCGAAACCCCATACATGTATATATGGATCTGTTCCTCTCATCAACGAGATTACTATACTGTTCTCGAAATTTGCATATTGTACTTTGCTTAGAAGAAAGGGGCCTGACAAAAAATTGACTTTTTTGGCAAAGCGCCAATTTTTGTGCCGATACCAGATTCGGATTTCCCAACCTTCAGGCATCTCGAAAATACTACCATATATGGGTCTACGATCAACCCTACCAAAGTTACACTCGATTTTCTAACGCTGACAAGCGGTCAAAATTTTGCTCTCCCATAGTTAAGCACAAGAATTCATTCAAGATCGAACACATGGGTTTTTTTCTTACTCCAACCAATTTCAGCTTCACGGTTCTATATTATTTGGACATGCTGAACCCAGCAGTCACATTGGTTTTGCTCTACGACTTTGATTTTTGCTAGAAATTTGACCTCGAAGTTAGGGTGTCGACCTGAATTTCAAAAAGTGTTGTTGTCTTGTCAGCATTAGAAAATCGACTGTAACTTTGGTAGAGTTGATCGTAGACCCATATATGGTAGTATTTTCCAGATGCCTGAAAGTTGGGGAATCCGAATCTGGTATCTGCACAAACATTGGCGCTTTGCCAAAAAAGTCAATTTTTTGTCACGCCCCTTTCTTCTAATCAAAGTACAATATGCAAATTTCGAGAACAGTATAGTAATCTCGTTGACGAGAGGAACAGATCCATATATACATGTATGGGGTTTTGACCAGGGCCACACAAGATACGTTGGGCTATGCCTTTATGAAATTCAGGTGGACACCCTAACTTCGAGGTCAAATTTCTAGCAAAAATCAAAGCCGTAGAGCAAAACCAGTCTGACCGCTGGATTCAGCATGTCCGAAATAATATAGAACCGTGAAGCTGGAATTGGTTGGAGGAAAAAATACCCCATGTGTTCGATCTTGAATGAAATTTTGTGCTTAACTATGGGAGAGCAAAATTTTGACCGCTTGTCGGCGTTAGAAACTCGAGTGTAACTTTGGTAGGGTTGATCGTAGACCCATATATGGTAGTATTTTCGAGATGCCTGAAGGTTGGGGAATGCGAATCTGGTATCGGCACAAAAATTGGCGCTTTGCCAAAAAAGTCGATTTTTTATCAGGCCTCTTGCTTCTAACTATAGTTCAATATGCAAATTTCGAGAATAGTATAGTAGTCTCGTTGATGAGAGGAACAGATCCATATATACATGTATGGGGTTCACACCACACATAAGAGTCCTTGCCAAAAAAAGTCAGGCAGTGGGCGGCCGATGGAATTTTTTGACCCCCCCATTTTTATTGGCTCATTTGAATTGCCCTATTACGAAACCCCCACAGCCGCGTCGGTTTCGCTCTGGCCGCACTCAAACCGGAGTAATGGTTTGAAGAAGGGTGCTGCGCCGGATCTCCCAGATTTGGCTCCTCCATGCTCTTTCAACTGCTGTCAAATTGGCAGCTTTCTAGATAGCACCTTGAAATTGGACACACTTATACAGATTTTCCCCTCTTTCAAACGCAATAGAGAACAACTGAATACGATGAAAACTGCCAGATTTAGACGCGATTTATTAAAGTTCGGGGGACCCGAAATAGACGTGTCTTTCAATTGAAAGTAGTGCCTATGTGGCAACGAGCTCCAGAGCTGATATTTTCAACACAAGTTGACCATGTAAGGATGTATCAAAACCTACAGGCAAACCCACCGATTCGGCTTTGTTTGGGAGCTGTGCAGCTTTGAAGATTACCCTTCTGATCACGATTTTTAGGCATGACAAGCAAATGTAGATCAATTACTCTTTGTCGAAGGCACCTAGAGAGATGTCACTTGCGGCCCATACTAAAACGAACATGCTCTTTCAGAATATCAGCTTCATTTGCCTGTCCAGTTCTTCAGTCCCAAGTAATTTTCACATTTTCATGTGTATGCTGAATCTGACCGAATTTCCGGTACCATCTAACTAGGCTGGTCACTACTCCTGTAGTTTCTGGTTAATCAACCTGAAATTTATCCCGATTGTGCAGAATTTCCCGCTCTTTCAATTGATTCACTCGCCGCATCAATCGGATGCTCAGTTCAAATGTTATATCCGATTGTTTACAAATACGTTTTCTGCAGTGCAACCCAGGCTCGCATCATCGATTAACTTTGCTCAAAAGTGCAAGGCTTTGTCTACACTTACAGAAAAGCTCAATAGATCTCGTACACCTATAACGTGCGCAATATGCAAGCCTAAGCGCTGCATGATTTTGGCCCATGCTTTCTGGTGACTTTTTTGCTAGAGCTGGTTACGCCTTGCGCCCTTGATGCTTAAAGTGCACAAGAAGCTGTAGTTAGCTATAAATTGCCATCGATTAAGACATGTGTTACGGCGGTGGCACAGTAATGACTGGAGGTGGTAAGTCAGGCCATTGTCTTTACTCTTAGAGTCAAACGTTGCTAAGTACCGGGTTTTTCCGTATAAACGACCCCCAAATAGTGGCCCGCCCTGGGCGTTTATTTGGAAAGGCTTTCCAAATAAACGCACATGGGCGTTTATTAAGATAAAACATTCTGTCCAGGAAAAGATAAAAAATATGATGAAAAATGGGTTAAAACCTCATAAATTGGGGCTAGAAGCATGAGTTTCAGTATAGAAAGACGATATTATCAGTTGTTCTTGAAGTATCAGTGCAAAAAATCAACTCACAGACAGACCGCGCTCAGCCAGAAAGCAGTTGCCAATTCCGAATACACGCACATGTACAGTACTTTCCAAATAGCCGCCCCTGGGCGTTTATTCAGATTAGAACAGAATATGTGAAAAGTGCTAAAACTAAATATGCGCCCATGGGCGTTATTACGGAAAAACCCGGTACTCTCATAAAGTGCAGTGCTAAAATCTGCTTTTGTAAGTAGAAGCAAACTTCAGTAAAACTTTGTATGGGCAAAACTGGGCAAGAAAATGCGACAAAGAATTATACAAAAGCCTTTCCTGCTATGATCTTCTTACGCTTCTTTGCATAAAGCGCAACGTACCCAACCTCGTATGGTTGGAGTTTTTTATGCATATCTCGGTCTTGAAGCTGTGTAAATGAATTGCCATGTTATATTATTTTTCTGCTATTTTTAACTCAGTTGTGACTGAGTGTTTGAACGTTCGAAATATACTATGTAACAAAATAATAATAAATTCTTGCTAGTATGGAGCCGCTAAATGTACTGCAGCATGTAAATTTTATTCAACAAAATTTACTTAAAGGTAAAGCGGTTGTGGTCGTGCTATATAAGCTGGTGTCCTATTGGCGTTTTCTATAAGTATAGACAAAGCCTTGCACTTTTGAGCAAAGTTAATCGATGATGTGTCCCAGGGTTGCACTGCAGAAAACGTATTTGTAAACAATCAGATATAACATTTGAACTGAGCATCCGATTGATGCGGCGAGTGAATCAATTGAAAGAGCGGGAAATTCTGCACAATCAGGATAAATTTCAGGTTGACTAACCAGAAACTACAGGAGTAGTGGTCAGCCTAGTTAGACGGTACCAGAAATTCGGTCAGATTCAGCATACACATGAAAATGTGAAAATTACTCGGGACTGAAGAACTGGACAGGCAAATGAAGCTGATATTCTGAAAGAGCATGTTCGTTTTAGTATGAGATGCAAGTGACAGCTCTCTAGGTGCCTTCGACAAAGAGTAATTGATCTACATTTGCTTGTCATGCCTAAAAATCGTGATCAAAAGGGTCATCTTCAAAGCTACACAGCTCCCAAACAAAGCCGAATCGGTGGGTTTGCCTGTAGGTTTTGATACATCCTTACATGGTCAACTTGTGTTGAAAATATCAGCTCTGGAGCTCGTTGCCACATAGGCACTTCTTTCAATTGAAAAACACGTCTATTTCGGGTCCCCTGAACTTTAATAAATTGCGTCTAAATCTGGCAGTTTTCATCGTATTCCGTTGTGCTCTATTGCGTTTGAAAGAGCGGGAAAATCTGTATAAGTGTGTCCAATTTCAAGGTGCTATCTCGAAAGCTGCCAATTTGACAGCAGTTGAAAGAGCATGGAGGAGCCAAATCTGGGAGATCCGGCGCAGCACCCTTCTTCAAACTAATACTCCGGTTTGAGTGCGGCCAGAGTGAAACCGACGCGGCTGTGGGGGTTTCATAATAGGGCAATTCAAATGAGCCAATAAAAATGGGGGGGTCAAAAAATTCCATCGGCCGCCCCCATACCCTTATTTGACTCCTTATACTTTTTTTGGCAAGCACTCATAAATTCGGGACACTGCCGGATGTACCCAGCGCCAAAGATTTTTGAACAGACTTCAGTTTCTATTCTATCCCACCTGAGAGCGCGCATCAGATAAGAACTCGTCCACATCCGAAGAGCAAAAGAACGGAATGACTTTGTTTTCAGCTTCCTCCTCCTGTAGCAGTTTTTTTATTTCTGTCAGTTTTTTGCAGCAACACTACAATCTCTCTCTCTCTCTCGAAATCAACTGATTTGATAAATAATTAATGCATGTTACGCTATAACAGTTTACAATTCCAAAGAAACCTGTTGTGGCAGCGGAAATTCAATACTAGTAAAAAAAGCAATCAATTTGAAAGCAGCAGTAATTTTGGGTTGAACAGAAAGCAGTGTTGTGCCATTTACAATCGCTTCCCTAAACTAGGCCAATCAGTGGTAACACAGTAGCACCCTGATTTTTATTAACATTTTTTTTTCTTACTGTCACTGAAAGCAAAAATCTGCTAGATTTGCACCGGTTGTGCAAGAAACCTGACCGCCTTCCGTGATTACAGCCGCAGTCGTTAAAAAAATTTTTGCTTTTTTTTAAATCTTTTGAAAAAACAATATTCTTTTTGAAAATCGTCTTAAATGGGTCCAGCATGCTAGTACAGGTACTTGCAACAAATTTTCCACCTCAAGTCAGTTAAGAAACCTGTTCGAAAACACCCATACAGGTCTAAACACTGCCTATAACTGCATAATTTAACTGAAAAATGACTATAAAGGCACTTCTAGGTATACATGTACTAGGGGGGTTTGGGGGGGTTGACCCCCCCCGGCTGGAAAGGCCAAACCCCCACAACCCCCCCCCCCCCCCGAGACAGGTTAATGGACCCCTCCCCCCGACCAAAAAATACAAGTCGTGGTAGTTGCTCCAGTATTAACAAACTGGGTCAGAAATCACTAATTTTTAGCCCAAAATTCACTTGAAAAGCCTTTGGAAACCGAATTTGGCGTTTCCACTGCTGATATTTAGGAAAAATCGGTGTTTTTGGAAGCTCTTTTTGTCATTTTTTGCTTGTTTTTAGCTTTAAAACGCTATATGGCAGCTTAAAATAGCGATTTTTAGCGTCCTTTTTGAAAAAAACGTGCTAAAAACGCATTTCTAGGCGTTTTGGAGCTTTTTGAAATTTGGGACCCCCACCTGGGCGAAACCCCCCCCTCGACCCCCCACCTGAGGAAACCCCCCCCTACCCCCCTCCCCCCAGGTCGGCCCGGAGCTGTTACATGTATGCTTCTGTGAATCCTAAGGAAGGATTTCTTAACCAGTCCCTGTTAGGCTCAATGCAAAAGAAGTATTATGCAGGTTGCTAAATAAAATGTTGGCTGCTTTAAAAAAGTTTACAAAAAATTGCATGTATGTACGTGAATTTTCCCACTTTTGCCAATTGCTTTTTCTAAAAAAATTTTTTGAGCCTCCAAAAAAGTTTTTTTTTAAATTTTTCACCCTAACAACTGTGATTGCAGCCCGCATAAAAAAAACCTGTAAAATCTGCGAAAGATCTGATGAAGGATTGGAGAGATGTTTAAATTTGTGCTTCGAAAATTTGCGTCCATTCATTTCGGAAAGCACAGAACTCAGTGTTACGGAAAAATGACAGGCTAAGAGTTTACTGCCATAATAGAGTACAGGGTGTCTCAAAAAATGATCACATTTCTTTTTACTGCCATTTCCGTAAATTTTGACCAAATAGGCTGAAATTTGGACCATAGGTGCCAAAAGTCGGGCAATTTTATGTGTTAAAGTTTGGTGCACTAGGCTTGACTCAATCCCGAGAAATTTCAAAAAAAGTGAAATTTGGTAATTTCAATAGTGAAAGGCGGTCACCGAAAAATGGAAACATTTCCTTTTCCTATATCTTTTCTAATTTTTGACGGAATTGGATGAAATTTGGAGTGTAAACGCAGAAGTTCAGGGTAATTCGTGTGTAAAAAGTTGACGCATGAACTCCAACGCTATCGTTAGAGTTTAGGCGATAATGTAATGTAACGTTTTTTCGGTGATCGGCTTTTGGTATTGAAATTACCAAATTTCACTTTTTTTGAAATTTCTCGAGAATTGGTCAAGCCTAGTGCATCAAATTTTAACACATAAAATTGCCCGAGTTTGGGCACCTATGGTCCACATTTCAGCCTATTTGGTAAAAATTTGCGGAAATGGCAGTGAAAAGAAATGTGATCATTTTTTCGGTGACCGGCTTTCACTATTGATTTAACAAATTTCACTTTTTTTGAAATTTCTCGGGAATGAGTCAAGCCTAGTGCACCAAACTTCAACACATAAAATTGCCCGAGTTTTGGCACCTATGGTCCAAATTTCAGCCTATTTGGTCAAAATTTGCGGAAATGGCAGTAAAAAGAATTGTGATCATTTTTTGAGACACCCTGTAGGACCAAAGAACAGCAGTCGCGACAAAAAAATCTTTTAACTCCGGTGCAAAATTGACCGAACACGCGGTTATCCCAAGTTATTTGGTAAGTCCGAAAAAACACCAAGCGGTTTTTTATACTTAATGTGAGTTTAGCTTTACGCATCGTTTCACCCGGTGGGTGGCTACAACAAACAGCACTATGGGCTACCTGGCAACTGAGAAAACTGCCGTCCTCTGAGCTGTTGTCGTCTGCAGGTTCCTCCGACTGCTGGGCACAAAAGCCCATCTCAAAAATAGACGGCTGTCCGTCTACTCTCGGCCGCACATAAAGAGCACGCCATTTGAGTCTGTTGCTCATGAACTGTCGCAGAACCGGCACGCAGACTACCTGAAATAAATGCAGAACTTAAATCTGCTGGCCGATCAACAATTCGGCTAGCCTGATCGAAATCGGCCTAGTTCAGTCCATAATAATAATCACCAAAGAGCCAACACATATTTATTACTAACCTTTAAAGCAACAACAAACACATTTATCTTTGTCTCTGTCTTCTATTGCAGTCTTGCACTTAACGCCGTTTATGGTAGTAGCACCGTATGGTACGCCTACCCATGCACATCGGTGCCACTACCTTGTATGGTACCACCGCAGGCCCCGAACGAGCCACTAGCCTAGGTACCGGTACCATATTTGTATTTGGAGCCACTAGTCTAGGTACCGGTACCATATATTGTGCCCCCACGTTCGGGGCCTGTGGTACCCATACATGTAACAGCTCCGGGCCGACCTGGGGGGAGGGGCGTGGGGGGGGGGTTTCCTCAGGTGGGGGGTCGAGGGGGGGTTTCGCCCAGGTGGGGGGTCCCAAATTTCGAAAAGCTCCAAAAAGCCGAGAAATGCGTTTTTAGCACGATTTTTTAAGTAAGGACGCTAAAAATCGCTATTTTAAGCTGCCAAATAACGTTTTAAAGCTAAAAACAAGCAAAAAAATGACAAAAAGAGCTTCCAAAAACACCGATTTCTCTTAAATATCAGCAGTGGAACCGCCAAATTCGGTTTCCAAAGGCTTTTCAAGTCAATTTTAGGCTAAAAATTAGTGATTTCTGACCCAGTTTGCTAATACTGGAGCCACTACTAGTACTTGTATTTTTTGGTCGAGGGGAGGGGTCCCTTAACTTGTCTCGGGGGGGGGGAGGGGGGGTTTGGCCTTTCCAGCAAGGGGGGTAACCCCCAAACCCCCCTAGTAAATGTATGGTGGTACCATATAAGTTACCGGTACGATCATAATAATGGTACCCCTACCTTCGCATTGGTACCGGTACCATTATGGTACCACTCTGTTCAGATTTCGTACCATATGGCACCGGCCGGGCACCCATGGCCAAGGGTAGGGGTACCATTACCACTACTCTAGGTGTCAGTACCATAAACGGCGCTAAGTTAAGTGCCTGACTGTATTAGCAGAGTGTTAGCGCGTTTGTGTTCTTCAGGTACAGTACAGGGTGTGAAATTAACAATAATAGCCCCTTCCCTTCCCCAGAGTAATCTAACCAAGATAGGACAAAATGAAAGGATGGATACATTGTAGGTAGCACTTTCGATTGTCGCTTTACACCCATAAGCTCATTATTGACTGTTCCCTCTAGCGGCATCGCCAACAGTTTGAAGACGAACTGAATTAAGAAGACAAAATCGACTCTAACAGACTGGCACTTAACGCCGTTTATGGTACCGACACCATGCACCGGTACCTAGGGTAGTGGTACCATAGGTAGCACCACAGTCGCCGAACGTGAGGGTACCATGAAATTGTACCGGTACCATAAACGGCGTTAAGTGCCTGACTGTCTAAAGCGTTTGTCACAGTCTCAGGCCAACGCCCCTAATTAGAGGAGTTTGCGACCAAAAAGGCTGGTGTTCTGCACCGGTAGAAACAAACGATTTTTGCGTTCAGCTCACCCGAACAGAAAATTTTGAATAACCATTGCGAGCCAATAAACTGACATTTTTTTCTGCAATTTTGTCAGCCACTACAGTTTGTACAAAAGAAACTCTAGACCAATTTACAAAACAAACAGGCAAGAATTGAGTTCACAGAATTCAGAATTCCATTCAGAATGGAAAAATTTGAAACCTTTCTGTGAACTCAATTCTTGCCTGTTTGTTTTGTAAATTGGTCTAGAGTTTCTTTTGTACAAACTGTAGTGGCTGACAAATTTGCAGCAAAAAATGTCAGTTTATTGGCTCGCAATGGTTATTCAAAATTTTCTGTTCAGGTGAGCTGAACGCAAAAATCGTTTGTTTCTACCGGTACTGACTTTGAAAGGGCTAGCGCTTTAAGAGAGATCTAAAACACAGCAGACCTCAAAGCCGTGATGCAGCTGTTCTTTAAGCCGTGTGTGCAGTTCCCCTGCACTGCCGTACTGAACGTGATAATCGGGCACAGCAACCACTATGTCTCCTTTTTCGTGTCTCAGAGTGCAAACACCGAAAAAGGACGACTTCAGCTTGAAGGCAGAGCACATGACCTGCAGCGACCGAAAGCTGGGCTCCGGTTCGCTTGAGTCCAATGACCATTCGCTCACTTCGTTCGTTGTCCAGCCTGAACATTTGCAGAAATCCCAATTGAATCACATACTGTACATGGGCCGGGAGTTAGGGGTTTACCCCCTCGGTCGGTCATAATCCCGGCGGGCGCCACACCCCCTCCGAAAATCCTTCAAAATTTTGGTGACCTTTTCTTGGATACTGACTTGATCTCATACCCCCCTCTGAAAACCCGGCGATATTTTTGGGAAAGCGGTTTGATACTCTGCAACCCCCGCCGAAAAGCCATACCGCCTCCATTTTTTCCGACCCACGTATGGTTGTTCAGCAGGGATTTCACAAAAACAGCTTATTGTTATTATTGGTCAAAATGCAAGTAAGAAGCAAAGGTGTTGAAAACAGTTTGTATTATTTAAAACGTAAAAAATCAGATTCTATTTTAGACAAGAGCGAAGAATTCTAATTATCATCGTGTTAAAGTCATCATCGGCTACTTTCAATTCTTCAGACTTTTAGTTGACTGGCTATCCTAACGGTAATCAATCACGGATCAAAATTGTAAAATATTTTGAGGACTAGCTCACTAAATCAGCTATAAATCAGCTTTGGTAGGGTCTGAACGAGTCCATCTACCGCAGTCAGGCACTTAAACGCCGTTTATGGTACCGACACCATAGGTGCCGGTACCGAGGGTAGTGGTACCATATATGGTGCCGGTACCGAGGGTAGTGGTACCATATATGGTGCCGGTACCGAGGGTATGTTGAAATGTTGCGACAGATGATCATTTATTATGTGTACTTGTCTAAATTCTTTCCCCTTCTGTTGTGCTTTGTGTTGTGTGCGGCTGTTAGTAACCTTTCTTGTATTGTGTTTTACCAAGTAAACTCTACTAGTCAACGTGCTTCGCTGATTCACGCAGTTCTACGATCCATACCTTCAATTGGTTATGGGCCCAGAAGATCAGTGAAGTCGTGTCAAGTGTCTACAGATCCACTCAGTTGTTCATAGCAAGTAATCGTGCAATCAACTACATTGGATAGAGACACGTGTGCAAAGATGTGTGAAGATCGCGCCAACATACCAGTTCTGAACGAGTCTAATTGGGTACATTGGAAGAAAGTCATTCAGGGCGTGATGATGGCTAAAGGACTATGGAGAGTGGTCAATGGTTCAGACACAGCGCCGTCAGCAGGAGCAGATGCAGAGGTCATTGGATTCCAAGAGAAGCAGTATCATGCTATCGGGATCATGTTGCCTGCCATTTCTGCTACGCTCACTCATCTGATACCGTCTGATCCAGTTGATCCTCACGTCATTTGGGCAGCGCTATTGGACCATTTTGAGTCAAAGAATCAGTACAACATCTTGTCAATGGAAACGAAGTTGGCTCAAATGTTCCTGTCTCCTAAAGATGATCCAAGTCCATGGTTCAAGAAGCGAATTGAGCTGTATGAGGCACTGAAGCAAGTAGGAGAAGCAGTGGCTGTCAAGAAACAAGTCAGCGCCACACTTGCTCTACTACCCAGCTACTACGAATCGATAAAGGTGTCTCTCACTGTTCAGCTGAGCACACAGGACCTCTCGATGAACCAATTATGCAACTACATTGTCAGTTTCTGGAAAGACAAGGAACCTAGTTCAAGCCGCGAAAAACAAGGTGAAGCCGTGTTCACTGCCAGAGGCGGAAGGCCATACAGAGGCAGGGGAAGAGGAAATCAAGGTGCATACACCAGAGGAGTCAGCCATAATCGCAACATTCATGTTAGAGGACGCAGCAGTTACTCAAGCAGAGGTCAGCACAATGTTCAAGCCAACAGAGGTATCAAGTGCTATAGATGCAATGGCTATGGACACATGCAACGTGAGTGCCCAACTGCTCAAAGGGAGGCTCACAGTCAGAAGGAGTGCAACAGTGCAACTGCTTCATTCGCTCATACACACTTATCTGCTGAAGAGTTAGTGGCCTCTCATGGTGTCAAGTCTGATCGTGTGGTGATTGATTCTGGCGCCTCAAGTCATATGACAAACAGAAGAGATGTGCTTACCGATTATGTTGCTTTGTCTCCACACCAACCTATATACTTGGGAGATGGTCGTGTTGTCAAGGCCATTGGTGTTGGAAAGATGCAAGTGGACCTGCACTACCCAGATGGTTCGTTCCTACAGCATGCCTGTCTATGCAATTGTTTGTTGGTACCAGATTTGAACTGCTCTCTCTTCTCAGTACGTTCAACAGCAGCATCAAAACAAAGACTGGTGACCTTCGATGACCACAATGCTTGGGTTGAGACTTTATTATTATAAAACGTTTATTCAAACACACATGGTGAATGAAAAGGATACCAAACTGCTAAAGCAGGCTGAGCGGCTCCATTGACTAGAATTACACTTCTCAAATCTACATACTATACGTGTTGGATGTCCAATAAATTGGCATAAGAAATAAAGCGGTCTGACTTAACAAACTGTTCAAACAAAGTACACGAAAGTTCTACATTGTCCCCTAATCTATTCCATACAGCCGCAGTATCTACAATAAAACATTTGGTCGATCGAACATGACGGTAGTTTGGGACAACAACTACAATACTTTGGCTATTCCGCAAATTTCTAGACGTCGCATTACGAGTAATCAACTGGCCAGAGACATTCGATGGAAAAGTAGTTGCAACAGGAACGCTCCACAACAACAGTTACCTTCTGAATTGCAAGCTGCGCTCCAATGGTCAACGTCAACCAAAACCGGTTTGTCTCATCAACTCAGTTAACTCGCCCATAGAAGGAGATACTGCTGGCACCAAAGCAACTACTACAAGCAACATCGAAACTAAAGTGCAAGTGTCTAGCAAAGCAGTTCCGTTCAGCATTTGGCATCAACGGTTTGGTCATTTGGGTGAGAAGAACATGCAAAAGCTGATCAATGGTAACCTGGTTGATGAACTGAACGTCTCCTCTAAGAAGTTTCCATTCTGTGAACCTTGAAGGGAAAGCTCATCAGCTACCGTATCCAAAGAAGTCTGAATCTCGAGCAAAGGAGCCACTTGAACTAGTTCATTCAGATGTGTGCGGTCCAATCACTCCTCAAAGCCGAGGTGGACGCCACTACATTCTGACCTTCATTGATGACTACACTCGTTTTGTATGGGTACGAATTATACATCAGAAGTCAGATGTGTTCAAGAAGTTCAAGTCTTTGATAGCTCAACTCGAAAGAAGCACTGGCAAAAAGCTCAAATGTTTGCGTTCAGACAGAGGAGGAGAGTACTTGTCCAAAGAGTTTCGAAACTACCTGAAGAGTAGAGGAATTCGTCATGAGCTAGCAACAGTAGACTCAAAACCTCAGAATGGTGTTGCAGAACGAATGAACAGAACTTTAGTTGAGAAATCAAGAGCCATGTTACAAGCAGCAAACATAGAATCGGATTTTTGGGCAGAGGCAATCCTCAATGCTGCATATGTACGAAATCGAAGTCCAACTACATCGCTGGATAACAAGACCCCTTATGAGGCATGGTGGGGCAAGAAACCTTCTGTTCAACATCTTCGAATTTTTGGTTGTACTGCATATGCCCACATTCCTAAGAAGCATCGCCGCAAGATGGATAAAAAGACAGACAAGTGTCTATTCATGGGCTATTCAACCTGTTCAAAGGCGTATCGACTCTGGTCTATTGAGAAACAAGACGTAATTATTCGGCGTGATGTCACATTTGATCAATCAACTATTGGTCGAGAAGGAGAAGATATACAGAAGGAGAAACTGAAGGACTCAAAGGAGCGACCAACAGTTGAAACTATGACAGTGCAGATAGATGATACTCATGAAGAAGAGGCCAATACGCCAGAACAAGTCTGCTCAGACAATGGTGAAGATGAAAGCTCAGATGAACAAGAAGAACTCCCAGAAAGCGATGAAGGGACTACAGGCTCAGAAGGAGAACCCGAACCAATCAAAAGGAACCCAACTCGAATCAGGAAGCCACCAGTTTGGTATGGAGATTGGGTGTTCAAGGCAGATGAAGAAGTTTATGAGCCAAGGAACTGGCAAGATGCCATGAAAACGGAACAAGCCCAAGAATGGAGGAAAGCTGTTCAATCGGAGTACAATTCACTTATGGAGCATAATACGTGGGAACTCGTGGCACCACCAAAGAACAAAAAGTGCGTTGGCGGAAAATGGGTGTTTCGTGCCAAACATGATGAATTCGGAAACATTTCAAAGTACAAGGCTCGTTTTGTCGCACAAGGATTCACTCAAGTATATGGACAAGACTACAGTCAATTTTTATCGCCAGTGGTTCGATGGGAGTCTGTGAGAGCGCTTATGAGTATGGCTGTTCAATATGGAATGAAAATTCATCAGATGGATGTTGAGACAGCTTTTCTGAATGGTTATTTACAAGAGGAAATTTATATGAGACAGCCACAAGGTTTTATCAAGTCAGGGCAAGAGAATCTGGTCTGTCGTTTGAAACGATCTCTCTATGGACTCAAGCAATCGCCTAGATGCTGGAATCAGATCCTACATGAAAAGCTAAAGGAAATGGAGTTTATACAGTCTCAGTCCGATCCTTGTATCTATATTGGTAAAGTGGACAATGAAGTTGTGTTTCTGGCCGTTTATGTGGACGATATCATTGTGGCTGCCAAAAGTGAACAAATTGTGAACAAGGGCAAGAAGGTATTTGCTACTAAGTTCAAAGTTAAAGACATGGGGCCAGTCCATTATTTTTTGGGAGTTCAAGTGAAACAGATGGATGATGGTTCAGTCTGGTTAGGACAAGAGAAGTATGTCGACAATGTTCTAAAGAAATTTAAGATGCATGAAGCCAATCATGTGTCAACTCCTATGGAAGCAAACGCTAAGCCGTTCAAGGCCTCTGACAAGTGTACTCTATTTGATTCAAAGATATACCAGTCTGCCATTGGAAGTTTGCTGTATTTGGCCATTGCTACTCGACCTGATATTAGTCATGCCGTCTCTAAACTGGCTCAGTATTGCTCCAAGCCTACAGTACAGCACTGGCAGATGCTGAAACGAATTCTGCGTTATCTGAAAGGTACAAAGAATCTAGGTCTCTATTATACTCTCTCAGCTAGCGATCCAGCGTTGACTGCTTACTCAGATTCTGACTACGCTGGAGAGTTAGATGACAGGAAATCGACGTCTGGATATGTATTTCTGAAAAATAGTGCACTGATTAGTTGGAGAAGCAAGAAGCAAACGGTGATCGCGCAATCGACAGCAGAAGCCGAATACTTAGCGCTTTTCTACACAACGCAAGAATGCATTTGGCTGCGTCGGTTGTTAGATGAACTCAGAGACAAACTGGACAAACCAACTACAGTGTTCGAAGACAACAAGGCTACTATTCAAATCGCCTCTGATCCTGTTGGTCACCCGAAAACCAAACACATAGCTACAAAGTTTCATTTTACTCGTGATCAGATTCTGAATGGGGTGATCAGCATTGTATACGTACTGTTCTACTAAAGAGATGCTGGCTGATTTCCTGACAAAGCCTTTGCCTCGTGATCAGTGTGAGAAGCTTCGCTCAGCCGCAGGACTAACCCAGGATCCATCTGTCGAGAAGGAGTGTTGAAATGTTGCGACAGATGATCATTTATTATGTGTACTTGTCTAAATTCTTTCCCCTTCTGTTGTGCTTTGTGTTGTGTGCGGCTGTTAGTAACCTTTCTTGTATTGTGTTTTACCAAGTAAACTCTACTAGTCAACGTGCTTCGCTGATTCACGCAGTTCTACGATCCATACCTTCAATTGGGTAGTGGTACCATATATGGTGCCGGTACCGAGGGTAGTGGTACCATATATGGTGCCGGTACCGAGGGTAGTGGTACCATATATGGTGCCGGTTCCGAGGGTAGTGGTACCATATATGGTGCCGGTACTGAGGGTAGTGGTACCATATATGGTGCCGGTACCGAGGGTAGTGGTACCATATATGGTGCCGGTACCGAGGGTAGTGGTACCATATATGGTGCCGGTACCGAGGGTAGTGGTACCATATATGGTGCCGGTACCGAGGGTCGTGGTACCATATATGGTGCCAGTACCGAGGGTAGTGGTACCATATATGGTGCCGGTACCGAGGGTCGTGGTACCATATATGGTGCCGGTACCGAGGGTAGTGGTACCATATATGGTGCCGGTACCGAGGGTAGTGGTACCATATATGGTACCGGCACCTTATATGGTGTCGGTACCATAAACGGCGTTAAGTTAAGTGCCCGACTGTACCAACTGCTAAATAATTAGACCTACACAAATCTCTGTAGTAATGGCGATGGTCCTTCTCAATGGCGACCAGTCGGCTCGTGAGCAGCTTGAACGGCTCAATTTCCAAACTGGACCACTTCTTGTCGCCGATCGCCTCTCTCTCCAACAATACGCGACCGAGAATTTCGTTCCAGGCCATCGCGTACTGCTCAAATACGGTCATCACCATCAGCTGACACTCTTTCAGCTCGAACTTGGAGCGCCAGTCGTAGCGGCCGAATTTTAACTTCGGCGCCGTCCACTGCACCTCCTCCGCCACCCAACTGACCTTGTCTCGCGTCTCCAGACAACTTCTTGCACGGAACTGCACCTGGAACAGAACAGTCACAGCTGTATCTCTTTTAACAGTCTAAACCAGTCAGCCACTTAACGCCGTTTATGGTACCCAGACCATATAGAGTGCCCCTACCTCCGCATTGCTACCGGTACCGGTACCACTCTGTTCAGATTTCGTACCATATATGGTACCGGTATACCATACATGGTACCTCTACCTTCGCATTGCTACCACCGGTACAGGTACCTATGGTACCACTCTGTTCAGGCATACCGGCATCCATGGCCATGGGTACGCGTACCATATATGGTACCACCACACCACAGGCCACGAACGTGGGGGTACCTTATGGTACCACTAGCCTAGGTACCGGCACCATATATGGGTACCAGTACCATAAGCAGGCGTTAAGTGCCTGACTGTAAATCTCAATTTTCCTTCCACCTAATACAGTCAGGCAATTAACGCCGTTTATGGTACTGGCATCATATAAGGTGCCGGTTCCATATATGGTGGGAAGTGGCACCATATATGGTAAACCCCCACGCCTCTGGTGGTACCATAATGGTGCCACTACCCTAACTATGTAACTGTATCATATGGTACCGGCACCGTATATGGTGCCAGTACGATAAACGCCGTTAAGA
>JASANB010005701.1:0-68755 GCA_030248155.1 Sabatieria punctata
AATCCATATTACCTAGTGTCCTACAATCGTATCGTATGTCGAAATCGAAAAAGAATAAAAAGTTCCAGTCCAGTTCCATTAGCCAGCCTGTCTCTGAGATGAGGGGGTTTGGCCTTTCCGGCTAGGGGGTAACCCCCTTGTACACGTATGGGTTGGACATACCTGCTATACTTGATGTTGGTGAAATGCTAAGCAAAATTTGGTTTTTGATTGTATTCGAAAGTGAAATTGCAGGTTTTTCTCCATTTTGCAAGTAATACGCATTTTCCATTTTTATGCAAGCAAAAAATCTGCCTTAAAGGTAGATTTGATGGCTTTTTCTAACCGATACTTTGGCTTGCATAACCTGAAAACAGTATTGCGACGTTTGAAGGAGCGAAAATGACATGAATTTACTCTTAAAATCTAGCTGATTTAGTTGTGACAACTATACGGTATTATACGGTATTATACGGTATAAAAAATACCGTATACCGTATAATACCGTATAGCCAAAAATACCGTATACCGGTCCCATCCCTACCCAAGGTAACAACGAATCGGAGCGTCGGGCGCTCGTCGGGCCAGACGCACCCCGAAATCCCGTAGCTGCGGGCATCGTTTCTGTTAATGCACAAATGAGTGTATTTAAGCGGGGAAATTAGCAAAAATTGTTATTTGATTACGCTTACATGCAATGCAACCTGCGGAAATGAAAACAATAAACATAAATTAACAGGCAGCAGCATGTTAAAATTAACTGAAATTTCGGGAAAAGTGGAAAACTAGGTTAACAAATTGGGTTCTTGAAAGGCTGAAGCACTGTCGATGCCATGCTCGGTTTTGCAAATGTTGTAATTGCAGGATATGATCCAGTAACCTGCCTGGAAACGTTGGTGCCATTTTCTTTTATGTTTGTAAAAACTTTTGGTTCATGCATTCACGACCGGATGTTCCTGAACGCCATTTCAAAGATACAATTGTCTCAAGTAGGTGAAATAGGTAATCGTCTTTTCTAGTCAGGCACTTAACGCCGTTTATGGTACCAACACCATATAAGGTGCCGGTACCATATATGGTACCGTCACCATATATGGAACCCCTACCCATGACCATGGGTGCCGGTACCACATATGGTACCACTACAGGCCCCGAAGGTGGGGGCACCATATATGGTACCTACCACTACCCTAGGTACCGGTACCATATATGGTACCGGCACCTTATATGGTGTCGGTGCCATAAACGGCGTTAAGTGCTTGGCTTAAATTTGGCTCACTTGAACCCAGGCGATCATTTTACCGAAAAAATCGGGCCGGGTCAGATCGGACCGGGCTGCAACATTTGGAATTTTTGGCCGGCCGGGCCAAAAACAGACTAAATCGGGTGAAAACAGCCAAGCACTTAACGCCTTTTATGGTGCCGACACCATATATGGTGCCCCCACCTTCGGGGCCTGTAGTGGTACCATATGTGGTACCAGCACCCATGGTCATGGGTAGGGGTACCATGTATGGTGCCCCCACCTTCGGGGCCTGTAGTGGTACCATATGTGGTACCGGCACCCATGGTCATGGGTAGGGGTACCATATATGGTGACGGTACCATACAGTATAGATTAAAAAAAATGTCCCATCGCTTTTTCGGCCTTCACTAAAACGTTTCGTTCTCAGTCACTTCTTTACCGATTTGGCTCAAATTTTCAGCAAAAATTAACAACATGGTTGGCTAAATATTCTGCAAGTGTGGTGCCAAAATTCCGACTCATACTGGTTTTATGACCCGAAAACTAGGAATGAGGGTGGTCCACGCAAATTTAATTTTTTTCGGTAATACAAGGAGTACAGTCCTGAAACTTGCAGGAATGATTGGTGTTGCTATTGGGCATAACATACTAAGCGGGCAGCCCTGTAGCTCAAAGGGCACTAAAATGGGGGAATTTCAAAAACATGAGTGAAAATCCCATAGTTAAGAAATCCGCACCTTCTACAATCAAAGCACTGAATCTGTTGTTAATTAACACAGATTGTAGCAGGAAGTTCGACAAATAAATGAACCTGATATTTAAGCTCTGTTCCACACCATAGTAACCATCCCTGCAGCGTTTTTTGAAAATTGAAAATCTTTAGAATCGTCATTTTGCCGGTTTTACGAAGAAAAGTCATATTTCGTCATGTTTTTGAAATTCCCCCATTTTAGTGCCCTTTGAGCTACAGGGCTGCCCGCTTAGTATGTTATGCCCAATAGCAACACCAATCATTCCTGCAAGTTTCAGGACTGTACCCCTTGTATTACCGAAAAAAAATAAATTTGCGTGGACCACCCTCATTCCTAGTTTTCGGGTCATAAAACCAGTATGAGTCGGAATTTTGGCACTAAACTTGCAGAATATTTAGCCAACCATGTTGTTAATTTTTGCTGAAAATTTGAGCCAAATCGGTAAAGAAGTGACTGAGAACGAAACGTTTGAGTGAAGGCCGAAAAAGCGATGGGACATTTTTTTTTATCTATACTGTATATGGTACCGTCACCTTATATGGTGTTGGTACCATAAACGGCGTTAAGTGCCTGACTAGAAAAGACGATTGCCTATTTCACCTACTTGAGACAATTGTATCTTTGAAATGGCGTTCAGGAACATTCGGTCGTGAATGCATGAACCAAAAGTTTTTACAAACATAAAAGAAAATGGCACCAACGTTTCCAGGCAGGTTACTGGATCAAATCCTGCAATTACAACATTTGCAAAACCGAGCATGGCATCGACAGTGCTTCAGCCTTTCAAGAACCCAATTTGTTAACCTAGCTTTCCACTTTTTCCGAAATTTCAGTTAATTTTAACATGCTGCTGCCTGTTAATTTATGTTTATTGTTTTCATTTCCGCAGGTTGCATTGCATGTAAGCGTAATCAAATAACAATTTTTGCTAATTTCCCCGCTTAAATACACTCATTTGTGCATTAACAGAAACGACGCCCGCAGCTACGGGATTTCGGGTTGCGTCTGGCTCCCGGACGCTCCGGAGCGCCCGACGCTCCGATTCGTTGTTACCCCTACCCAAGAAGTTGGAAAGTTGGAAAATGGAAAATATAAAACATGGAAAATGCTTCTGAACAATTTGAAAATTTGGAAAACATGCACAAGAACAACCAACACATGACAAAAATTTGCATATCGGTAACGCGGGAAATTTGGCACCGTTCTCTGAACGTGAATCCTCCTTCCGTTGCACCATCTCTAAAGAATGGTTTGAGGTCGACTTGGTTTTGTATCTATGGTGTGTATGCACGTATTTGTTTCGTACTTTACTTCCAGGCTGATATATAGCACTGGTGTTTTCTCTTTTCTTCTTTTTTCTATTAAAGTGTTTTCTTTTTTTTTTGGTCAACACTGTGAGTACGTACTGACGCTATCTGCAATTTAGAAATCGACTTCTGAGATCTATGCTCAAAGAAAGATAACCCGATGTACGTACAGTCAAAAACCCGACTCTGACAAATCTATGTTAGCTTAGATTTACGTTTGTTGTCAGGCCAGAGGCCACCAAAAGGCAGTGATGACAAGTAGACAAATGGGCACCGCACGTCCTAACCGTATCCGTTTTTCTGGGGAGGCGATTTGTATACGCGCCGTTTTTAGTTGGTTGTCCATGATTTTTAGCATACGGTAGATTTATTTTGCAAATCGAACAAAATTTAGCTGGCCCGTTAGATTTACGCTGCTTATTTTGCGATTGTTTGTACGGTCTCTATCAACGCGCAAAACCGCCTAAACAACAAAAATTACGTTTATTTTTAAGATTCTTACTAGGAAGTAAGGTGTGCTGGTGCAAACGTGTTTTTCAGACTTTTTGTAATGCAAAGATTTGTAAGTAGTACCAGTTTATTTAGCGTCGGTCTAGCGGATTGTCTAGACGGGATTCGGCGTTCCTTGGGAACAAAAAGAAATACACAAAAAGCACAGCTAATCTATCAATACGAAGCAAAGCGGGGGAAATTCTCTCGGAAAGAGATCTGGCTGACGCAATTTCGTGTTTGTTGAGCATCAGAGTCAGAAACGTGGCGCGTCGTTGGCTCAGTGGGTAGCTCGCTGCCGCTGAGTCACGGCGGCCCCTGCATCCCTAGCGGTTGTAGTGGGTTCATCCTCTCGGCGCGGCAAGTTTCTTGCTGCAAAGAGTTGGTCGTCGGCACAACGCTCCACCCAGGCCACCGAAAACTGGTTGCAGTGAGTAGGTAAAATGGGAACCAACTGGATCTGCCGTTGCACCGAAAGCCGCTCCAAAAAGCATGCCGCGTTGGAGTGAAGATCAACGACGTCAGGAGCCGTCTGAGTGACCAGCGATAAGGCCAATACCGGTTAAGTTCGGATGCGCCGGGCGGCCGTTGGGAGCTGTCGGCACCATGACGTCACCACGCCAGGCACTTTCTTAGTACCTGGCGCCCAGCAGTATGGCTAGAGTGGCTTGGCAGTGAAAGAAGGGCAAACGTCCGAGATGACTATATCAGGGGTAACGAAATGGACCGTACAGGTCTGATCGTAGGGCTGTTGTATGTACGTCGTACAGCCCCCCGCCACATCGGATCGGATCGGAGTCAGAAACGTAGCAGTTCATGCGGTCTTGACCAAACGCAGAAGGTGCAGGTAAGATAGATCCGGTAGATGATGAAGTAATTTGTCTTTAAACAATGAAAATTTACGATCTTTTAAGAAATTGGAGACCTTTTAAGAAATTTTATGGAGACTGGCTGTCCCTCTGTGAGTAGCCGACAGTGCACATGTATGAAGCAATTATCGGGGATTCAAAGAAGGCGAAAGAAGGACAATCCTTGGGCAAGAGCAAAAAACGTTGATAGTGTTGGCAAGGAGAATCACCCACCTCCGGCTAGTTGTTCTTCCAGAAAGTGCGCTCAGTCAGCTTCAGGCAGAAGACCAAAACCAGAGGAGAAAAACAGTCTCTAACCTGCCGGAGTAAGCGATTGGGTTTCAGTTCAGGCAAGTGATTCATTCACAGTTTTTTTGCTAGGTCCTTCCATTGGTGCATACACACAGATGGGTTTTAGCTTAGTAATAAAATCTTTTTGCGGATAGAGTTGTTCACAACTCGTGGCCCCGGAGGATACAAGCAAACAGCAAAACTTACCGTTGTGAAGCCAACAAAGAACGCGTTGAAGATTAAAACTGGTTGTGCTCTAATATTTTAATCCGAATCATCGGTTTTCGACGTCAGGGCATGTGTATGGGCATATAGAAGACTCTGTTTCACTTCATAGCATTGCAGAAGCCTAAAGTCTGAAATTTCAATTGGACCACTTTGGTACAGACCGTTTAAACAATGGTCGACTTTAATCGGGAGATACCAACGACGCACCCGTTTTTTGGGGTAAGAGAAATTCTGTCAAACGTGCGCACCCAAATTGTAAATCTTTAACAAACATGACCGAACGCGGTATCAAAGAAATGCTTCTCTTCACTTCCAGACTACTTTTTACACAACAGTACACCAACAAATCAACAACTAATTACTGCATGCTACCTCAGATTATGCGCTCTCGTCATATTCACTTAATTCATCGATTAAGCGGCCGATTGATTACCCCCTAGAACCCCTTAGAAAACTTGCTATAAAATTCAGATGCAGAGACAGGCTTGCCAGGTTTAAAATGCAGTTCACTTTCAGAAATACCATAAAAACTCCTAAAAATTTTAAAAAATCATAGAAAAACTAAAGCATTTAAAATTTGGAAGACGAATTTTTTCGTAGAATTTTCTGAGCCAGACAGTTTAGAGGCCAGATTGACTCAAACCAGTTTAGAAAAACAGCAGAAGAGGCAAATGTATATGACATTATAAAACAAAAAGGCAAACTGCTGTAAGGAAATTTGCATATAGCGTTTATTGATGGAACCTGTTTCATGCCCGTTTCGTGATTTATATCTATGTAACACATGTATGTATTTCTGGTCTGATAAGACTCAAGAAGCTGCCAGAAAGCGTTAGGAATCATAAAAGCACGCTAGGACACTCAGAACTTGAGCTGGAGTTTTTTCCGCGATTTCGAAAAAAAACGAAAAAAACTGGGGGAAAACAGGCCAAGGTTTTCTCGGAAAAATATCCATCCCTTGTTTCAGACACAGATTAGGAGGTATGAGTCATCATTGCTCTCATTACACGACTGTGCATGCGTTAATACGACCCAACCACCAATACGACGGCACGAATTGTAATCAAGGCAACAGGAACAAGAATTTTGTTAAACCGGTTTTCTTGTTTCAGGCCGCGCAGTGCCCGCACACTCTTCTTTCAGTGTCTTTGGGTGCTTTTGACGGATAGTGAATCTCTGTTAAAACTCAAGTCAGTCCAGAATGAAAGTGTTTATTTGTTTTTTGTTCACTTTATCCCAACTGTCGCACTCGCAGGTACATCTGGCTCGACAGGTAGACGACATAAATGCCCTGAACAGTGAACAATTGCACATTCTGGCCTTGTGTTTGGGAAAAGATGAAAGCTCTGAAATGAGAGCGGAAGACTTTAGTTCTGCCGAGCAAGCGACAGCCAGGAGGTGCCTCGATCCAAACTCTCCAACCTATTATTTACGAGGCTACACTGCTACGGCTAAAGCCGGCGAATTGTACCGGAAGTTCGGTGAAGATTACGTCATCAATAATCAATACTTGGGAGCTGCTCAGTCAGAGAGCAAGATATCTATCTATTCTCACGTGCCATCGAAAAACGTGAAAGACAATAAAATATTTGAGGACCAGTTCGACAACAAAACTCAAATTTATTTCATACCTGGCACGCGGCGGGCTTATGTTCTGGACGACGGCCTAGATTCAAAGCAAACGGACTTTTTGGAGCAGAATAGAAAGTCGGTCTGCACTACGGAAGTGCAAAATTTTATGATCAAGCGGGCTGATGTCAACTACAAAACAGTGGCTAGAGCCATGTTACACTTCTGGTGCGGCGAGTACAAATGCTGCGGCACTGAGTGCTGCAAGTTTGACGTGTCGAGTTTATTCTACTGGGTCTTCTTCTTCCTCTTCTTCACCATGATAGCTCTGCTGCTGGCACTCATGTCTTTCTACTACATTAGAATGCGTTGTTGCCAGCAATCAGACTCAGAGAACAAACTGAACTTGTCTAATGGGCCCGGTCGACCGAAATCCATAAATACTAACTTGGAAATGTAAAATAAATTTTGTACAATAACTTGCCATAATTTTTTGGACCCTACAGTGTTAGATCACCAAGTTAACACCTACAGAGAAATTGAGGCAAATGAAATGCATAAACAGATTTTTCTTTTCTCCAATTGACATCTGGATGAAATGGATAAGATCGAATATTTAAGGGGAGACGCTGCTGTGATAAGAGTTAACCCACACACCGTTGTGTCGTTCTGTAGGCATGCACAAAGAGCCTCTTTCAACGATTTCTGCAGAAGAGTTCAGGGAAGTTTGTTTCTTTCTTTCAAAATCTTTCTTTCTTTCAAGTTAGAGATACAGAGACCTTCCCCAGACAATTCTGCAGGAAATGCTCAGTGACCGTTATGTAAGCCAGTCCATTATTTATTTTTATTTATTTTATTTATTTATTTTGTCGCCCAAGCAAGACAACATGTTAGTAACTGAACTGCGCAGAAAGAGTGTGGGTAACAGGATGCACAATGTCTAAAAAGAACGGAGCACCCCTTACTGAAACGAAACAGGAGGAAGCCCGGGGAAGATCATTTTTTTAGTTTCACCGTGAAAATCGTCAAATTTCTAGATTCTACAATATGGTTAGGTAAGGAATTCCAGATTCGTGTCACCCTAATCGAGAAAAAGTGCTTTCGACAGTCCAATTTTTTCCCAAAGGGGGCGTGCAAAAATTACGTAATGGTATTTTTTGCCCTTTTTCGGACCCCCCCGCCCCCGGGTGAGCGCCTGTACTAATTTCCTGGCCCCCTCCCCTAATTACGTAATAATTTGGCTACCCCCCGAAATTTCAATTTTTTAAAGAGTTAGACCCGAAATTTTTGCGTTCAATTCTATGTAAAATGACGTTTTTGTTAAAATAACATCTGTATACAGTAACAATTGTTGATTTTCTTAGTTTTCTTCATTGATGAGCTACAACTACGTACATGTACGTATAGTCTTTGTTTTACATATGTGTAGAAGCCATCATTGGGTGGCTTTTGTTAAAGATGAAACCAAAGAGTTTTATCATGGATTTTAGGGCTGCTGCCACCATATCACTTGATTGATGATCTATAGTCATAAAACAGAGTTCTTGCGGGACCTGAAAAGATAGGGGGTCATGGAAAAGTCAAGGAAGCAGTGAAAAGTCAGAGAATTTGGTGTCCGGTCCATTTCGGGGAAAAATTTGATAGCAGTAGAATCATCTCTTTACACACCACCCTTTTGAAAATGGGACTTTTATGACTTTCCACTACTACTACAACCCTCAAAATGAAATTTTACCCTCAGAATACAGCTTAAATGCGTTTTTCAGAGCCAATTTTTAAATACTTCTCACCCTTGCCTTCTTAGAATGTTATCATTCTGATTGGGAAATTTGACTTTGGTCCGTGAATTTTGCTCTGAAAAACCCGCACGAACCCTGTAAAAGATGGAGTCGATTAGTGCTATACCCTTATCAACTCTTAGTAAGATGTCAAAGGTCACTGTTGCCATTAGCATTTGAAAAATTGGAAAGCCCTGACTTAATCGGTAGCTACCTTTTCTAATCTAGACGTTATTCAAGTGAAATTGAGAAAATGTAAGCCGAATGGCTCAAATCGAGACTACATACATATACATACATACATGTACTGTACGTCAAAACAATAAAAATTATGGCCACTTTAGTGATTTCGGTACTTTAAAAAAATTACGTAATTAGGTCGCCAACCCCCCTCCCCCCACCGTAATCATTAGTAATCTTTTGGCGAACCCCCCCTCACCCCTCATGCCATTACGTAATTTTTGCACGCCCCCAAAGAAGTAAGAGACAGTTTCTGAGAGTGGCCCCGTTTTTCCCACCAACTGGTACTTCGAAGATCAGTGAAAGGAAAGACGATAACGTTCTTGTGCAGTACTGTACGTTTGTACGTATTGTAGGTACAGTGTTTAGGGCTTCGACATTCTCACCTTTACCTATGTCGAGTTTTGAGGCTAGGCGAAACTGGGCTATAGACGAATAAAGTCGATGTTCTACTACTTTTAATCGAGCTATTACGAAGAACGGCTTGGGGTTTGATTGTCGGTCAGCTAAAGTTGCTTTATTTGAGAATCTGTACCCACTATTTACTATGCATACGGTTCATTTTCGTTTAACTTTAGCCGGACGGTGAGCTGATATTCTACAATCGGCCAGATCAACAAGGCCCCAAAATGTCCACGTTTAACAAAACGCCTATCAGCGACGCATCTCAGCTCAAGGTAAACGTCTTATCTTCCATTCGTCACAGTTACCACTACAGAACCCGAATTTCTGTCAGGAAACCCTTGGACAAGCTCTCGGAGTACTTGGCGTTGTGAAGAAAACGCGTCGCCTTCATATGTACGGACAGACCAGAATTCATCTAGATCGTGTAGACCAGCTCGGTTCATTTATGGAGCTCGAGGTAGAGGTCTTGCTTCTTTTCTTTGCCAATCACGTTGCGTCCTTTCGGTTGCGCAACTACGACATTTCAAAATCGAGCATGTTACTGTATAAAATGTTTTAGCGAGGTAGAGTAATGTAAGGTTTCACAAAGATTTTGCATGACAACGGCTTTATTAGCAGATGAAGTTAAATGAGGTTGCAATTGAGAAACACTGGGTAGTAGATGCACAACAGGTCAGACCAAAAGCTTGACAAAATTCTGTCCTGTGACCGGCTCTCGACAGATCGGACATCTGCTAGGGATGGCAATTTCCATGGCCCGAGAAATGCAGCCATTGCAAAAGACGTGACCGCATTTAGTCGCCAGAAGGTGACCGCCGCCAACAGCTGACAGCTGAAAAATAATTTGAAAACGTGTTGAACTATGTCTTGAAGGAGAGAGACCTCTGCGCTTGACTGCGAACAGATGCCACAGGAGATGGTGGGGCGCGGACCGCTGGGAACACTGGCCGCAGTGGTTTCGGTTCTTGTCTGCCCCTGCTGCGTCCACCCACACTCCCGTTTGAACACGTTCCACTGAGTTTGCATAAAGCGTTGCTGATTCCTCAGTGGACGCAGTGCCCGCGGCCGATTGGTGAACTTCATTGGCACGCATTCCAGGCTTCCGTCCGCTGAAACCAAAACGCAAGTCTATGATAACGTGGTCACAGACAGCACTTACGCTTCCGCACGTCAATCGTAATAGTCGGGGCGCGCGCATACATGGGTGGGTAGTGAAAGTCTGGTCGTGAGACGTAGTTGTGCAGACATCTGGCCGAATTCAACATGTTCCATCTGTGCGCAATCATCAGCTTGGCGATACTGTAGAACCGAAACTGAAACAACACATTTACTTTGCAACTGGAGTGTTCAAAGGCTGACGGACTCGACGGAAGTAGTTGGAGAGAAAGCTGATCGCCAGCAAGCACTGCTCAGAGCCTCTTGGACTAATCTGACAGTCCCACGTTATCTCGCCCTCAGTCAAGTTTACGAGGTTATTGGGCACGAAATGCGGTGGCAGACGGATCGGTGCTGCGGCAGCGCCTTGTTCTCTTCGCCCTCTGACAGGCCGCTGCGAATCGATTGGTGGCACATCGACCCACCGCTGTTCCTCAGTCTGGATGTACTACAACAGAAGATGTGCAACTGACAGTCAGACATACTGCTTAGCGGTACCGCATACGAGTACCTGTTCGAGTAGCTCTTGAAGAAGGAGTGCATCATTAGGATTGTCGGCCAGACTGTCGAACCAGTTCTGATCCAACTCTGGAAAAATATGGCGCTAAAACAAAGCAGGCTCAATGTACAACTGAGTCTATGGCAAATCAGAATGAAAACTAACTGACCGCTTGTTCGATGAGTTGTGGATCGGCCATCGTAGAACGTAAAACACAAAACAACACAGCTGGACACACGAATAATCAAGTATGAAACAAAAATTGTATACGTACTTGCACAGTCATTCTGTCAAAAATTCTTCAGAAGTTGTTGTTCTTAACAGCCCTTGCCTTGAAAAATTCATAGGCGGTACATTATCCTTGGGTGATATCCGTTTGGTGACATGGCTTCAGCTTTGACAGAGGGTTCTATCGAGAGAAGGCGGACAGCATTGAAACCAGTGTTGTGCTGAAAGAAAATTTTCCGAATTTAGTTACTAACTAAACTAAACTAAACTAACTACGTAATGTTTTTACTTAGTAAATAACTAACTAAATTCAACCGGTACAGCACTGATTGAAACCCTTTTACCGAGGTGGCATGTTACACTGCAAACGTTTCTATTCCCCTACAGATTTATTGCGGCTCCGGCTTTTTACTGCTATTATTTTGTACTTTAGTAAAATAAATAATAGACAGACCAAGTGCATAGCAGCATAAGCGTGCAGTATGTACAACATTTTCTTATACTGTATTAAACTAAACTTCCTCTTCCGGATTACTCGACATGCATGGTACTGCTTAAATGCTGAGGAGATACCGCATGGTTCAGTAGTGTCATGTGATAATGGCTACGGTATCTAGAAATCTCTGGCTTTTTGCACTAACATTTACAGTATCAGGGGAAGCGCGTTTGCGCTTCACAGGGGTTTGTTGGTCATTTTCGGTCTATAAAGATTCTTAGACATCGTGTGGTGGGGCGGAAAATGCGCTTCCTCTATTATGCTCAGGTTTTTTTGTCGTATTTTGTGCCAAAAAGGGGTCATTTTTGGGTGTTTCTTTTAGCTCTAACTTTTGCGTTTGTGAACGGATCTGGCTGGTTTCTGCAGAAGTTATATAACTTTTTGGGCTCTATCTTTTGTGAGATTTTCAGGAAAATCGTGTCATTCGTTTTGGATTTAGGACTTCAAAAAGATTTTTTTTGTGAGGGGGGCCATCCTCGGGGTCACTTTTTTAGCAGTTTTTCGAGTTTTTTGCATGCTTCTTTAGGTGTTTTGGGTTGGTGTTTTATATCAAAATGTCCGCCATTTTTGCGGAAATCTGATGGTGTTTTTAGTTTTTGTGTATTGTTTTTCGTTTTTGAGTTATTTTCGATGCAATTTTTCAGTTTTTGCGCAATTAATTGCGCAACGAGGGAATTAGTGGTATCTTTGAAAATTTCAGGCTTATATTAGGTTGTTATGGGCTTCAATGCAAGAATGGGTGGAGTTGTCCACCTACTCCTGCCTGAACATGAGCTATGGCTGTTTGAACATAGGGTGGTTTTGTATTTTTTCCGACTTTATCTAGCTGTAACATTTGCATGTGTGAACCGATCTGGCTAGTTTCTGCAGAAGTTGTAGAGGCTGTTGGGTTGTACGTTTTCTGAAATTTTCAGGAAATCCATTCATTGGTTTTGAATTGAGGACCAGAAAAAATTTTTGTTCGTATGACGGAATTGTCGTAGTTAGTACAAGTATTTCTGGGAGGGGGCTGGGGGAGGGGGTATGGGCCGGCGAGGGGGTAAACCCCTTACCCCCTGGCCCATGTATGGCTGTAACTTTATAGAAAATTTTCAAACGACAGTATGTGATTCAGTTAGAAGCACCATTGTGATAAAATTTGAACAAAACATTTCAAATGACAGTATGTAACTTACATGTAACAGGGGGGTCTGCCCCCACCCGGCTTAGGCCAGACCCCCCGGATGGGGACCCCTCCCCCGAGACGATTTTGCCGACCCCATCTCCGATTTTTCTGGCAAGTAATTTTTTGAGCAAATTTTTTTTCAATTTCAGACACAAAAATTGCCAAAATCGCCTACAAAACAGCACTTTTTAGCTGTATTTCAGCCAAAAATTAGCGATTTTTAGCAAAAATAATCCTAACTTTAAGAACAGGAATCCTAACTGATCACACTGATCACATGTACAACAGGAACGTGAACTGAGTAGCAATCTAAGTAGCATCTAAGTACGAAATTTACGGATTTACCTTTTTATGTTTGGCATAAGTAACGAATGCCTGAGCGTTGCTAGCAAAATCCTCCAGTTCCATGTAACAGTAGAGCTCAGATAATTCGCCAGAGTAGGAGTCACTGTCAGCATAGTCAAAATCCAAATCAGGGTCGCCACCAGCTCCCTCCTGAACAAGAGATGGAGAGCATACATGTAACAGGGGGTCTGGGGGTCTGCCCCCCACCCGGCTTAGGCCAGACCCCCCGGATGCCCCCGAGACGATTTCGCCGACCCCCTCCGATTTTTCTGGCAAGTAAATTTTTGAGCAAATTTATTTTCAATTTCAGACACAAAAATTGCCAAAATCGCCTGCAAAACAGCACATTTTAGCTGTATTTCAGCCCAAATTAGCGATTTATGACGATTTTCAGCCAAAAAATTGCGATTCTTTTCGATTTTTGAGCGTTTTTTAGTGCCCAACCCACTCCCCCTTCGGCGGATGACCTGTTACATGTATGGTATGTAATCCAGTGAGAAAGTAGTAAAGTAGAAAGTAGTGTAGTGGTAAAATTTAAACAAAATTTTCAAACGACAGTATGTGATTCAGTGAGAAGTAGCATCGTGATAAAATTTAAACAAAACTTTTCGAACAACAGTATCTAATCCAGGGGGAAGTAGCATTGCGGTAAAATTGACAGATAATTTTTATGCGACAGTATGTAATCCAGCGAGAAGTAGCATTGTGGTAAAATTGAAAGAAAATTTTCAAACGACAGTATGTGATTCAGTGAGAAGTACCATCGTGATAAAAATTTTAAAAAAATTTTCTAGTGACAGTATGTAATCCAGTGAGAGGTAGGTAGCATAGTGGTAAAATTTAAACTAACTTTTCAAACGACAGTATGTGATTTAGTGAGATGTACAATCGTGATAAAATTTAAACAAAATTTCTTTTTAAAATTTAGTATTGTTTAGTAACTAACCAGGTAAGACTACCCGGCACGGGGGCTGAACAATCAACACGCCCCATGCCCCAGATGCAGCAATCAGCATGCAATGATAACAAACTGGCTGCACCAGGACATACATGTACGCCCCAGGGGACGGCTGTGTAGATGGGCCAAGAGGCGCCCCCAATTCCTCATTGGCACGGATAAGACGGCCGGCCTCAGACAACACCAGGTCAGAGGAGTGAGTCATTTAAACAAAATTTTTAAGCGACAGTATGTAATTCAGTGAGAAGTACCCTACCATCATGCATCATGATAAAAATTAGACAAGATGTGCTGTTAAGTCATCCCATCATGGAAATGCATACAATTGGGGTCAAGGGAAACAAGAAAAAAGTTTCTTAGTACTGGTGCTGTTACGTTCTTGTATTTTGAAGTTAGCTAGGGGTTTCCCTAAACTGTCTCACTCATGGGGTATGGTGTCTCGTGTAAAGGGAGGGATATCTCTGCAAAGTATTCCCCATCACAATAGGGAATATATTAATAACGTGGGTTTGTTGGTGTCAGTATCCAAGATGTAAAGAATAGGATATCAACTTTAGCTCCAAACCCCAACTAGCCAACAAACCCACCCCGCGCAAAGGCAATCGCCACGGCACTGCTGAATGCGTCTGAGTCGTGTGCATCTTGTCTTGCGCTTATGGCTTACTAAACGCCAGTTGTTTTCTGTTCTCGATCGATTCTAGGTCAAAATGCACCCCCGCCATGGAATAAGGGTCCCAAGAATCACCCAGATGGCCAAACCTGAGCCTAAGGCTCATGCCCCGGTAGCCAGGTCGCTTCAACCGGTTTTCGTTTATGCAGGCACTGTACATCTTAGGATCGAATAAAAGAACTAGATTTTAGAGTTTGCAGACATTAGATTGATGGCTGTTGAATAAGGGTCGTGACCAACCAAACAACATAGCTATGCATAGATATTTAGATCCATATCTTTTTTATGAGATTCCGTTCTTTACCCTCCATATAGCTTTATAACAATAGAGCTTAACAGTAGTAGGGTAACCATTGGAACATCGCTTGCCACTGAAGGTCGATTGCGCAAAACAATTCCATGGAAAAGCGATACCACAGAGTTGATTACAGTATGTCCCTGGCCAAACGTTACATCTAGTAGAACAAGTGATTTTCTGTTGCTAAAAGATACAATAGCAAAGATCGATCTACATACTGTATGGTTGCTCATAGTTTTCATTGCAAGCAAATGGATTCTATGTCTAGAAAAGAAGTAATTCTTGACATAATAATACTCGGATTGCCCCAAAAACTCATTGTCATGGGTTAAATATGGAAAGACAAAGATGATATTAAAGAGCACTACTTAATTTTCAGTGGAACGCCATAGCCTGAAATTCCTTGAAACATTTGTATATGTACTTATAATATAAACTGAATGATATTCTATAAACGACATCATTCCACAAGAAAGAATGGGGGTAAGCTGAGAGTTTAGGACATCATAACCTAAAAAAAGAAGCATGATTATTGCTTTGTTTATAATTTATCACTTTAGGCAAAATTATTGCTGCTTTATTAGTATGACTGATTGCATAATACAGTCAGTTGAGCAATGTCCCAATGGCCATATTAAAGAAGCATGAATGTACTTGCCTGCTTGCCTAGAACAGTGCCCAGAAGCAACTATATTTATTTATGCAAAAAACATAAAGCAACGTCGCTTTAATGAGAGGGAGTCCTGCAAAACACTCAAGGCGATTTGGTGTGGAGGTCTACAGACTGTTTACCATATACAGAGTCAGTGATGCTTAAGCTGTAATTAGGAACTGTGCCTTTTCAACCAATCTTTTATATTGATATTTATGTTGTTCCTCACTAAAATATGGTATGGGCCAAAAAATGTCCACCCCTATTTTCGAACTTTACTCAATCAGATTTGTTCTGTCATTTGTTTGTCGATTTGGCTCAACTTTCTAGGATTAATTAACAATACAACTGAGTAGACACTGCGCTAGTTTGGTGCGAAAATTCCAAATCGTTCCGGTTTTATTACCAAAAACTAAGATTTATGGTGGTCCATGCAAACTTCAATTGTTTCGGCATTTCAAAGACTATGGTTATGAAACTTGCAGGAATGATTGATGTTGCCATTGGCATAACATACTGAGTTGGCAACCGTGTAGCTCCAATGGCAGAAAAATTTGGGAATTTGGACGTGATATTTGAACTCTATTGCACATGATAGAAACGTTCCCCACAGTGTTTTTGAAAAATCGAAAATTTTCAGAATCATCATTTCACCAGTTTTATGAAGAAAAGTGACATTTTGTCACGTTTTTGAAATTCTCCAATTTTAGAGCCCTTTGAGCTGCAGCACTGGACCGGTAATACAAAGATTCTGTGTTCGATTCCCAGCTACGCCATTGCACATGCCTAAGTTTTTACCTTTCATTCAATTTGGCTACACTAGTTCAGCTTGAGTTTTATGCTTGTGGCTTCTACCCGCTCCTCATTACTGGCTAGCTTTCTCAAATACTGAGTTTAAGGTGTTAGTCTGGCATCGGTGTGTAGCCCAGTGGTTAGAGCACTGGACTGGTAATCCAAAGGTGCTGGGTTGGATTCCCAGCTACGCCATTGCACATGCCGAACTTTTTCACCTTTCATTCAATAGGGCTACCCACTCAGTACATTGTATGTTATGCCCAATGGCAACATCAATCATTCCTGCAAAGTTCAGACCCATATTCTTTGAATTAGCGAAAAATTTGAAGTTTCTGTGGACCATCTGGATTCTTAGTTTTTGCATCATAAAATCAGAACGGGTTGGAATTTGCTCACCAAGCTTGCACAGTATCTACCCAGTTATATTCGTAATTAATCCTGAAAATTTGAGCCAAATGGATAAACAAATGACTGAGAACAAATCGTTTGAGTAAAGTTCGAAAATGGGGGTGGACATTTTTTGGGCTGTACTGTAGATTGACATACGTATATTCTTTTGATTTCTTTAAGATAATTTTGCGGTATACTATTTACCTACTAAATGCTTTTTCTTTCAGTCCAAAATAATATAAATATGGAAAAGATTTGAGACTCAGTTACTAATATGGTGCAATAGGTACCTGTGCAACATCTAAAATTTAGTTCATTTATTCTATCACACAACACATGTATAAACGAAATGCAACCGCAGCATGAGCCTTTGGCTTACGCTCAGATTTGGCTATTTGGTGGTCGGGACCCTTATTCAGTGGATCCATGGCATTTTGGGGGCATTTTGACCTAGAATCGATCCGTAGAACAGAAAACAACTGGCGTTAGTAAGCCATAAGCGCAAGACAGATGCACACGACTCAGACGCATTCAGCAGTGCCGTGGCGATTGCCTTTGCGCGGGGTGGGTTTGTTGGCTAGTTGGGGTTTGGGGCTAAAGTTGATATCATATTCTTTACATCTTGGATACTGACACCAACAAACCCACGTTAATAATATATTCCGTATTGTGATGGGGTATACTTTGCAGAGATATGTGTATGCTGATTTGAAAGACACGTACTCGTGATTTATTTCAGGTTCTTCTTGAGCAGGGTCAAACAGCAGAAACTGGCAAAGCTGTTGCAGAAGCGATCATGCAGAAATTAAGTATAAAAGAGGAGAATCTAATCAGCGTGGCTTATATGGATCTTCTTCTAGCACAGAGTCACTAGTCATTCAGCTCAGTTTGTTATTTTTGACATGTACTGTACGTACTGTACGTACGTTTCGCTCGTTTTACGTAAGATTGTAAAATATGCCGACTAATATGACGAGCAGAGCATTACCGCGGACAGTGGTCTAACGAGAACAGACGCAACCACCACTCATTAGAGGACATTTAGTACGGCAACTGCAGGGAAGTGCCTCTGCTGTTTTTTCGTTAAAAAAGTAAACTCAAACAGTTTTTTCTGAGAAAACATTGATTTATAGCACACTGTCCCCATCAGCGAAAACCTACCCCATTAACATAAGACTAAGTTTCACCCAAAAAGTTAGTCTAACTTCATCCTAATCCCCAGTTGGAGCCTAAAACCTGATCATAGTTCTAAATAGAAACCGTTAGTTCCAAATTGGTGTGGCTGTTTCGAAATCAGAGCATCCGTGCGTCATGAATAAGTGCGCGCATGCCGCTTCTTAATTTTTTACATCACTAGTTCATAGTGGGGTTCAGCCTAGATATTTCAAACTCAGCAAAAAGTTGGTTTCAGTCAAAATTAGACGTTGATTTTAAAAAGACATATCAGTGAAAAGCTGTCTTAGGGGTATATCTAATTTCAATGAAGCTACTTTATAAATACATTGTATCAGGCACTCTATTCTGTGAGTTAAAGGTATTGAGTTTAGAAGTCTGAAAGCCATATTTGAAGATTCCTAAGTTTAGATACGTAAGCGTAGTTTCTACTGCATGGTCATGGTGTTTTGTAGTGATTTGGCAGACAATTTGAAAAAATACTTGATACAAAACTCTGTTTCATAACCGAAATAAACCGCTGGAACGGTTTTATTCGTTATCGCGAAAAACGTTGTTTTACATAAGCTGTGCTGCCGACATAAAATTTCCGTTTTATTTTCGCTTAAATTTTTTGGACCGTACTGATCCGATCCGATGTGGCGGGGGTCAGACCTGCACGGTCTATTTCGCGACTCTTGACATGTCATCTCGTACGCTGTGCCCTTTTTGAATTGTGCCTCCTAGCCATGCTGTTGGGTGCCAATCGCTAAGAGAGTGCCTGGCGTGGTAACGTCATGGTGCTGTCAGCTCACAACGGCCGCCCCGCCAGTAGCACTAAACCGGTATTGGCCTTATTGCTGGTTTCTCAGACAGCCCCTGAGGTTGTTGATCTTCTTTTCCTCCAACACAAGCATGCTTTGTTTGGGGAGCGGCTTTCGGTGCAACGGCAGATCCAGTCGGTTCCCATTTACCTACTCGCTGTAACCCAGCTTTAGGTGGGGAATTGTGCAGACGACCAACTCTTTGCGGCCGAGAGGATGAACGCGCGACGGCGCGCACAGTGGTTTTGTGGCCTAAACCACTATACCAACTGTGCCGGCTTGGACCGTACTGTAAACTAAAATGGAACAATCGCATTTTTGGTTTGCTGAAACTACTTTAATAAGTGCGGATAAGACGCTTGGCATCATCACTACTATGGACCAAAACTTTTCAGAATAGTACATACTGAAAGAAATTTATACTCAACCTTTGCATTCCTTTGGTCAGTGTAGTGTCTGTTGTGTCTCTCCCTTCATTTGGTGCCGAGAAACGGGATCGCACCGGGGACCTTCCGGCTATCCCATTTCTCAAGGTTCCCGCTCTCCCAATTCTTGTGTTACCGGACGGTGTCAGGCACAGATGTAGCTAGCCCCGATTCAATAACGACGTTCGTCCGAGGGGGAGTGATGAAAGAGATTTATACTCAGCCTTTGCATTCCTTTGGTCAGTGCGTACATGTGTAGTTGTCTGTTTACGAGTAAAATGTGGTATTTATACAACATCCAAAGCTTCAGGATACCTTAGAAAGTTGATTTATGTGCAAGTATGTCAACAGACCATGTTAATTAATCAATGTGTAAGGTAATCAGTTCATATCATCAATCACTAATTAAGACTAATTGGCTTAATTGATTGTATTGATTATTACAAGACTGGAGACCTGTCTTAGATCATTGATCAGAGCATTCAGTTCCAGATCGTCATCGCTTTCTTCTGTGATCGCGGTTTCTGCTTCGCTAGTTTGCGCCGATTCTTCGCCACCTCTGTGTGCTCCTTATTGCAGCCAGCATTTCGTCTGAGTGCTTAGCGTTGCTTTTTATGTCCTATATCCGGCCAAGCGGAGTTGTGCTAATGGATGGTTGTGTCTGAGCGGTGCCCGAGCTTTATTCGTTTCTACCAAGAATATATTCTTGGTTTCTACTAATACGTGGTTGCCCCGCCGATAGGTCCTATAGCCGCCAGCACAGACGCCGTTCTACTGTACATACTGTACCTTTCTGAACTTCACACTGTAGTGTGTAACTGCTAATGCTCCCCCCAACTACCAACTACCATGTGTAACCACTTGATGCAGACCGGGGAGAACCACCTGCTCTGGGGACAAGGTGTTCCAGATGTCCCGACGGGGACATGGGTGGGGACAAGCCAGGACAAGCACCAGGGACAAGGGAGGCGGTTATCCCGGGACAAGGGGGTTTGTCAAGGAGAAGAGGCAAGAAGTTGTCCTCTGGGGGACAAGATGTCCCGCGGGACAAGGAAAACATGTCCCCGAAAGCGGGGGACAAAGGGGGTATACTGTATTTTGAAGCCTGGATACTGTAGAAAGACAAGGGGTTGTCCCCGACTCTCGGGGACAAGTCGGGAGCTTTTGCTCCCTGGTTTGCATCAAGTGGATAAGTAACCGATGCAAATAGAACTGTAACTGTTCTCCAATCACTTCAGTTCTGTTTGATTCTCCTTGGAGATTGTTGTCAGTTTGTTCGACTGGTTCTGTATCAAGGAGCACAGGTTCGCTTGGAGTTTCCGCAGACGCACTTATCTCTTGCAGTGGTGGTCGGTGAGGATTATATTTGCCAGGTAGATAGAATAAGTTGCATACAGGGTTCAAGCCGCTCTGGATCCAAAATGCCCTGACAATCTGACAAAAACCAAAAAATCCCCCTGATATTTTCAGAAATTCCTCACTCAAAATGTGATATTTGGTATTTGGTGCTAAGCAAGTGCACGGCTGCACTGCAGTCATTTGTTACCGCCCAATCACAGAGAAAATTTTGAAAATTAGCCTTCAAAAACAAAGGCTTAGTACTTTGAAGAGGTCACTACTGCCTAACCAGGGCGAGAAAATTTTGAAAATTCAACCTTCAAAACGTCAAACTTCAGAAGATTCAAGATCGTTGGGTGGCCGATTCACAAATTCTGTCCTCTCCTGCTGTTTGAACTTGCACTAACCGTCGCTCTTATTTGTACGGTCTTACTGGAACTGACCGAGTTGATTGCTGCTGGCTTCAATCGTGTGTTGACAATTCTCTTAAAGATTCCGCAACAGCTAAACATAACTAGCACTAGTGTTGTTAGGCTCTTTTTTAAAAAAAAGCTTTTTTTTTAAAAAAAAAGCTATTTTTTGAAGGCCCATTTCGAAACTTTTTTATTTTATTCTAGGGTTCCGACGATATATCGATATCGATATCGAAAAGTCGATATATCGACCCTTTTTCCAATATCGATATCGATATCGCGATATTTCGCATCGATATTTTCGATTTTTTTCGGGTTGGAAAGTAGGGCAAAAACAAAACTGACACCAAGTTTATCTCTCTGGAACTGAAAAAAAAAACAGTTTTTCCTGGACAACTCAGAGACCGATGGAAGTCAAAACCTAACAGTGGCATGTTAGCTCTCAGAAACATCAATTTCTCGGCTTTCTCGGCATTCTCAGCTTTCTGACAGCAACACTTAGTTCTTAAATGTCTACAGCAGCACTGAAGAGCTGCTCACTCAGCACACTTGTCACGTCTTGGCCACGGGTAGTTATGCAATCCCGTGTGTCATGTCAAGGCGACCCCGGCATCCGTGAGAGCCGTTGTTTGTGGGTTCGAAGCTGGTTGAAGCGACTGGAAGTAGTGGACGTAAAGCCCAAACTGGACCGCCAAAAGCCGGTGATGGCCAGTAGGTAAATGGGAACCGAACCGGCGCTGCCTAAGCACCTCATGGCAGCAACAAAGGGCAGGGTTGTTTGTAGGCAGGGCTACCCCATTGAATGGCTCTGAAAAGAGCGAGGGGTGTCCTGAGCTGTCCGAAAGGTCAGTGAAGCTAAAAAACAAACAATAACATTTAAAACAGGAGCACGAGGGCAGAAGCAGACATGGGCTAGCATTTCGGCTGAGGGGGGGTGGTAAATTTTCAAATCCTGAGGGGGTACCGGCAGATTGATGGGTGGTCGAAAGGATGGTAAGCAAAAAAGTCCGATTTTTTTACTGAGGTCAAGATTTTTTTGGCTTATTTGTCACAAAAATAAGTTAAAATACGCTATTCTGTCTGAGCTCGTTATGCCTAATGAGGGCGGAGCATAGGCCTGAGGGGATCAACCTTTTACTGAAGGGCTTCAGAAGGGCCACTACCTTTTCTGTTCTCTGCTTAATTGATATCAGATCGCTGATTGCATCAGTACTTGACTGATAAGCAGCGAGAGCAGTTTGCTCTATCAAATTTTCGGATTTTCTTGCATAACTATAAATATCGATATTGAGTTGAAAATATCGATATCGATATCGAATATCGACGAATTTTGATATCGTCGGAACACTATTTTATTCACAGTATGGAAATTTTGGGGGGAAATCGCTGAATTTAGCCTCAGATATACATTAGCAGCAGTGCAGTTCTACCAATTTCTTGCCTATTCTAAGTCTAAAAATAGGTTTTGAAGGGCAGCAGCCACTCTGTGAGCAATGCTGCAGGTAGAATGTCGACTCTCAGGCTGTAACACTATGTTTGAACCAAAGTATCAGCTTTTGTGTTTAAAGTTGCTTCTGATGCATCCTTGCATCTCCTACAAGCTATATTTCATGCTAGGAAAAAATTTTGAAAAAAAAAAATTTCGAAATCAAAAATTTTCATAAACCAATATGGTACCAGTACACATACAGTATAGATAAAAAAATGTCCCATCGCTTTTTCGGCCTTCACTCAAACGTTTCGTTCTCAGTCACTTCTTTACCGATTTGGCTCAAATTTTCAGCAAAAATTAACAACACGGTTGGCTAAATATTCTGCAAGTTTAGTGCCAAAATTACGACTCACTGGTTTTATGACCCGAAAAGTAGGAATGAGGGTGGTCCACGCAAATTTATTTTTTTTTCGGTAATACAAGGAGTACAGTCCTGAAACTTGCAGGAATGATTGGTGTTGCTATTGGGCATAACATACTAAGCGGGCAGCCCTGTAGCTCAAAGGGCACTAAAATGGGGGAATTTCAAAAACATGAGTGAAAATCCCATATTTAAGAAATCTGCACCTTCTAGAATCAATGCACTGAATCTGATGTTAATCAACATAGATTGTAGCAGGAAGTTCGACAAATAAATGAACCTGATATTTAAGCTCTGTTCCACACCATAGTAACGATCCCTGCAGCGTTTTTTGAAAATTGAAAATCTTTAGAATCGTCATTTTGCCGGTTTTACGAAGAAAAGTCATATTTCGTCATGTTTTTGAAATTCCCCCATTTTAGTGCCCTTTGAGCTACAGGGCTGCCCGCTTAGTATGTTATGCCCAACAGCAACAACAATCATTCCTGCAAGTTTTAGGCCTGTACTCCTTGTATTACCGAAAAAAAATAAATTTGCGTGGACCACCCTCATTCCTAGTTTTCGGGTCATAAAACCAGTATGAGTCGGAATTTTGGCACCACACTTGCAGAATATTTAGCCAACCATGTTGTTAATTTTTGCTGAAAATTTGAGCCAAATCGGTAAAGAAGTGACTGAGAACGAAACGTTTGAGTGAAGGCCGAAAAAGCGATGGGACATTTTTTTTTATCTATACTGTATATGGAAACGGTACCGTATATGGTACCAGTAGACCTTCATATGGTACCACTTCCTTATATGGCATCGGTACCATAATGGTACCCCTTCGATCGAGGCCTCAGGTGGTACCATATATGGCACCCTTTCGATCGAGGCCTCAGGTGACCATGGGTGCCGGTACCATACATGGTACGAAATTTGAACTGAGTGGCACCATATAATACGGTACCGGTACCAATGCGAAGGTAGGAGTACCATATATGGTGCCGGTACCATAAACGGCGTTAAGTGCCTGACTGCAACAAGTGTCAGTTATGTTGATACAAGAGAAAATAATCATACCGAAAACGGCGAGTGGAATAAAAAGATGCAAGAGGACATTTTGGATGTGGTCGAATGGGCGGTGAACAGACGACTTGCCGATCCTGACTAACAAACTGGCCCTGACCATTGGCCGGAAGTTTCGTAGGCTACCCCGCTCACGCCTGCCTAACCTATCTATCCGCATGCGGAGTGGATAGTGTCGGACAGTCTAACTTCTAATCATTCCCGCCTTATTGCGCACCGTCTATGCAGAGTAGTTTTGTGGTCAGAACTGGCAGCCACTAGAAGAAAGACAGAGCAAGGTACATACAGCACGTGCTGCATACCCACACTACATCTCTTAATTACACAGTGGTATACTGTAGGTAGTACTTTTTGTAAGGCGTTTCTGGAAAATCAGTTACCCTACTTTTCCGCTGAAGATATTGTACGCCCACTTTTGTTTAACAGCGCTAGCACAGCATGTACGTACAATAGCACGTAGCATAAATAAGCAGCAAGTAGAATACCCTGTTGTAGGTTAAGACGCGCGTACTTTAATGCAACAGTGTATATCGTACTTCCAAGAATAATAGAAACATCAGAAAACTACTCTATCAGGCGACATCAAACAAAATATCAGAGGCAGCAAATACTAATCAGGAGGTTTATCAGTCAAGCTACATCATGAGTGAAAACGCGCTAAACTTTCGTCGCTCTTTACAGTAATCGTTGTTCACTAAAACGGCATGACTGGCTGCAAAATAGCACCGAATGTATAAACCAAAAAATAAATAAAGTATTAACAAACGTATCAAGAATAGAGTGTTATGATTAAACTGAGAATGAACCAGAATCGATAAAGTGACTTTGGGAGTAAGAACGACGCGTGAACGGAAAAATAAAAGCAAAATTCCCCGTATTTTTAAACGTTTACAGAGCACGAAACCACGAGGTCGTCGGCCGTTTGTGTCTTTACGCTTTTCGGTGCCGGGCAGGGCCACAGGCGGTTCCGCGGGCGTTAGGTTGGTTTCGATTGAAGTCAAACATCCGCGGACTCAGTCAAATCTTCCAGTTCAGGGCTTCTGCTAAGGTGTTGTCTGTCCTGAAGGTCAACACCGACCAACCTGACGTCTTCGCGCTCATTGCTGCGCTGCAAACCCGTTTCGCCTGGCACGGTAACCGTGTCATCTTTGACCGACAGGAAGTTCTCTGATCTGGACTTGCCTAAACAAACGAACTGGCAGCAGCGTTTTCCTAAGCTAGCAAAAAGACAAACCCAAATCAAACGACTGATCGACAGGCACCGTGAGTTCAGGGGAGGGACTGAGGGCTCCCAGCTGGGAAGCGGAGGCCACAACTCTGAACGCTGCGTGTCTGTCAGTTTCATTCTCTTCCAACTCGTCGGGAGTGTGAACGGAGGGAGCTTCGACCAACATGCTTGCTAAAACATTTACTCGGCACCGAGCCAGTGCTAGGTGAGGCTAACGCACTGCTGTCATCTAGAGTGTCTGCGCAACTGCTGGAAGGGGCCGACAGTCTGTCGAAGAAGTGGCTCCAGGCCTCTGCTACGTTCGGATCCTCGTGTCGCTCGTACATCGATTCGATTATCTGCTCGCTGCTGGCCGACGGACCCATCATGAAGCGCACCGATCGCTCGCGATCCGAAATCGGCTAAACACGTGCAGTGTGTCTGTCTAAGTAAATAAGCGCGACGGCTATCTACAAAGTGCGCCGGCATTGTGCATTATGTACATAGGTCATTAAGTATGTAGGTTAGCTGGCTGGATTAGTGGGGTCGGTAGTAAAGACCAGACCAGTTTTGTTGCAGCCATTCATTCCGTTGTTTTAGTTGAGGCTTTGGCGATATTGGCTCTCGATACATTATTAATGACCAGCTGAATGAACCATTTAGCCGAATGCAAACAAATTCTAGCTGACTAAACCAGCGTGACGGAGAGAGTGAGACTGGAAGCATTCGCGCAGTGGCTGGCTCTTCCTTTACACCCCGGCACATCTGTATGTCAAAGTATGTTTTGAAACTGAACAACTGACCGCACACCACTGTTGCCAATGTATAGACCGAGACTGGCTGTCTCTCAAAAGCTGACCGTGCTAACGATGCTGCTGTGCTTTGGGATGCTTCAGCTCAGTCTACTTCAACTCTACGGCACCTACTGTCGCTCAACCGGTAACACGTCGATTTCAAATTCAAGAGTCATACCGACCAAGGTTGCCAAGCCACCGAAGATCTTACTGGACAGCAGTGCCAGCTCCCTCTATGCAAAAGCCGGAGAAAAACAGTTGAGACCGCGCAGCAAGTACAAGCCCGACATCCGCAGGCTGTTGGGCAACAAACTGATGCACATGAACGAAACTATTCCGTTGCTCTACCAGCAACTGAACGCCATTTATATCAACAGACTGCTCGACCAGTCCGCTTTCTCTTCCAACAAACACAACCGCTCTAAACACTATAAGCGACAGCCACTAGAGCTCTGCCCAGAACAACCGCCAAATCTAAGTAAGTCTCAGCTGTTCTTTAATGGCCGTCAAAACCTACGCAGAGTTTCAGTTGGGCAAATTAAGCCGCAGTTTGATAACAGAAGTGACTTAACGCTGGCGCAGGAGCTCGGAATTGAGCTCGGAGGCCATAGCCAGCCAAAGCAGTGTCAGGCTAGACACCGAGTCGCGGTGATTATACCGTACCGCAGTAGAGAAGCACAACTACAACTGCTACTGCGTCATTTGCATCCGATTCTGACCCGTCAACAGCTCAGCTACACTGTGTACGTGATCGAACAGGTCAGTTAGACGATTGGCAATTTCTGTCCAACCAAACTCAGACGGCATTTCAGCACGGCACGTCGCTATTTAACAAAGGCAGAATAATGAACATAGCCTTTAAGCGCGCACTGGAGCAGCAGTGGTACGACTGCTTCGTATTCCACGACGTCGACCTACTGTCAGAGGACGACAGAAATCTGCACACTTGCCCGCCGCTGCCCAGACACATGAGTGTTGCCGTGGACAAGTTTGACTACAAGTACGTACCTTACTTACTGGCGTTTCGTGCTCTCATGGTCACTTTCAGGATACCCTACAATGAGTTGGTGGGAGGAGTGTTCGCTATCAGAACTGCACATTTTCTCAGGGTCAACGGCTACTCTAACGTGTACTGGGGCTGGGGCGCTGAAGATGATGACATGGCCTATAGGTGCCACCACTCTCAGTACTGTCGATAGCGTGCGAGTGTTTAGGCTGGAACACGTCGGCCTGGGCATCATACGACCGCCAAACCAACTGGCTCGCTACACAATGATTCGACACCAACCCAGAAAACCCACTGATGGAAGAACAAGGTGCTGGGGCGGGAGTCTCAGTTTCACCATCTCTCTCCCAGCAGTAAAGGAGGTCAGACTGAAGGCTCTGCCAAAACCAACCCCCTGCTAGCCTATATTATACAGAGCAATTATTGCCAAAAACGGGTCATCAGGCAGGGGAGGTCAAAATCTGGAAATTTGGACATGGGTCTACTGGAAAAACTGTAAATTGGACATTTTTCAGTTTACGCGCCAAAACGAAATTTTTGTCGAAAAATCTGATTTAATAAAAAATGGGAGTCCAGTGATTAGTTGCATAAGCATACATGGGCCGGGGTAAAGGGGTTTACCCCCTCGCCGATAGGAGCTACGCCGGCCGCCCGACCCCACTCCGAAAATTTTGGCGACCATTTTTATGGGAAAAACAGAAATTTTTGGTGAAACACGCGGCCCATACCCCCTCGCCGGCCTATACCCCTTCGGCCGGCCATACCCCTCCAACATTTTAGCGACCTTTTGTTGGGAAAGCAATTTTATACGCTCCAACTCCCCGCCGAAAAACCACATGCCCACTCTGGTTTTTCCGGCCCATGTATGCCTATAAGAAGGATGGGTAGTTGACAAAAATAAAGCAATAATCGAGCTAAAACTGCTTCAGGAAGGTTTCAGACAGCTTCTGATAGATTATTTTTGTCCCCCATACGACCGGCGTGCTTGGGATGACTTAAAGAGGGTTTGCTGCAGATTTCCGCTGCTGTGGTCAGGACTTCACCGCTACCACATCGACGGCGTCAGCAGTCTGTCTACCCTCAACTACACGGTGCTCTGGAGCAAACAACTGCCGCTGCACACTCACATAATGGTGGAGATTGGAGAAGCGCCCTCCTACTCCTGACTCACCAGGTCTCTGCTGCTCTGAGACCGCTCGGTCAAGGCTGACTTGTTCGGTTTGACTTTAGAGACTGCTCCAGACGCATTGTTCATGGCAGGGGTGGAGCCGCCAATCACAGCTTTATTGGTGCTCTTCTGCTGCGTGTCGGCGGTGGAACAGGATACGTTGTCGGCGCTCTCCCAGTCGCTGCTGGTGGTGGTACGCGGCTGCACGCCTGACGAGGCCTCCTCCGCCGGCCGACATCGGGCTCGCTGCTTGAGACGACAGTGCTCCAGCAACTGAAAATGTGCTGGCTGGTGGACTAGCTTCTTCGGCAAAAACAACTCGCCTACCCTACCTACACATGTCGCTACTTAGCAGCACCTTTACTTTCAGCCTCATTACCCCGACACTAAATACTTCAAAAACTTTGTCACAATTTTTAAAAAATTAATGACCAGAAATACTTGTGACTTCTGTATAGACTCGTGAGAACGTTCTGCACCAGGATATGTTTCGTCCATACATGTGCAAGGGGGTTTGGAGGGATTACAATCCTCAGCTAGAAAGGCCAAACCATCCTCTGCCCCGAGACAGTTTAGGGACCCCCCGACCCAAAAAATACAAGTACAAAGTACTACTAGCGGCTCCAGTACTAACAAACTGGCTCAGACATCATAAAATTTTCAGCTAAAACTCCGCTTAAAAAGCATTTGGAAACCGAATTTGGCGTTTCCACTGCTGACTTTTAAGAGTCGTTTGACCAATCGAGTTTCTGTATTCAGACCCAAAATGGGCACAGAGAGCTGTAAGTTGGCGCACTAATTTGACTTAAAAATCGGGGAGGGGGGTTGGAGTACTTTCAGACTAATTTAAGAATGTGTGGTAGAAAAGGTTCATTTGGAGCTTTTTGAAATTTTGGAACCTCCCTCTGAGCGAAACCCCCTGTACTTGACGGAAAACCTCTGTCACAACCGCCCAGGTCGGCTCGTATCAGTTACATGTATGCTCTTGTCTTACACAGTCAGACATTCGACTATTATTATGGTATCGGTACTTGGGTATGTACGTAGTTGGGCCATTATCATGTACTACATCGCAAGTGCTTGACTGTCTTACGCATGGTTAAAATATCTACCAAAGACCCAATGGCTTGGTACTGGATTGTCTTACATTCAACTAGTCAAAGAGACTAGTAAAAGGAATAATACAGTTGTTACCTTATCCAATCCTTCAATAACACCTGCGGGCATGTGGTCGTGTATCATCACTGGGCTGATGAGAATCTCTTCGAAACCCTCGCAATCGGTCCAGACGGCCGCATAGTCGGGCTTCCTGCTCTCTCTGCCTGCTCGAGACCAGGTCCGCACAACGTGCAACATTCGTGCCGGAGGGTACAACCGTTGCCCATGAGAGGTAATCAGCGCGGCAGGGGATGACTGGCCGTCGTTTAGACTGGCTTCTTCCAGCAACGACCAGTCCAGGTCAGGCGCCGACGCCGAACCGCAGCACGGAAGACCGCCCGCAATTATTTTCCACTGAAACACAGCCGCACCACTATCACAATTAATATACAAAAGCACCTTTCATGGTAATACACTGATTAAAAGTCATACGCTTACATCTCGCCAGTACCGGAGATTATGAGACCACCATAGTTAGAAAACCATGGTATTATTCCTTGACTAGGAGGACAAGATGAACAGGCAAGCGCTTTTAGTTAGATGCATCAAATAGTCAGTCAGGGACTAAGTTAGACACTGTTATTTGCATAAGGATGACTTTTTTAAATGCTTTTTGTTTAAAAGTATCTTCTGATATGCCCCGCTCTTAGGTTGTTGGATTGAGTCAAGATAAAGGGGCGAATCTCAATTCAACATTTGAAATTTGAATCAGGTGGTTGATACATGGTCAGACAAATTCGATATTTTCTTTATATAATACGGTTTATCCTAATAGGTGGTTAGAAAACTGTGTTCATTCACGCCGTTTTCCAGTTAAAAGACTAGGTCTTTGTTAAGTTGGCCAATATTACGATAAGAGTAAATGTTTTTAAACTGAACAAGAGCGTCTATTATCAGAAAACAGAGCCAGAAGTGCATAACGAAACATGGTTCCAGTTTTTGTTTCCCATACAATACAGTTCCTGCTAGGCTTCAACACTACCAACTTCTACAAGTCGTGTCAAATGGTCAGGTATGTCTGGAACAACCATCTTAGGTGAAGAACTATTCAATTTTTGTCCAAAAAACAGCTTTTTTGAAGTGAAATAACATTTTCCAGTTACAAGACCAACATATTCAAAAGGTGCCAAAAAGTGACGCTAAATTTGGGCATTATCCAGTTAAGACCAGGAAAACTCCACAACTACATACAATGTAGTTAGTAAAATTCAATCATAACTTAGCAAGTGAAGAGCTTTCCAAAATAAATTGATACTTTAGTGTCTTTGGTGCTTTTCCAGAGCTGTACGAGATCATGACGTAGCATTTCCATATGAGCTAAGCTGAGGCGAGGCACCACATCTTTACCCACAACACAGCCGGTAACAAACTTTGTACCTGTACACAGCCGCCTTAGAACTGCTGTACAGCTACCAAACCAAACTACGTACATTCTTCGGCGGCTGGCCGCGTCAAGAGACCACCCGGCGGTGAAAACACGTAACAATGCAGGTTAAAGTACTGAGGATTGTCACGCAACATTAAACCCAGCACAGCAGCTATGCCTCCGCCCAGACTGTGGCCCACCAATAACAGGCGTCCTCCAGAAGGTAGCTGAAACCGTTTGACTGAGCAAATAGAGCAGGGATTCACAACTTCGTTTTTGGTTTGGTACAAAAGGCCTCGATAAAACTGCCTTTAGAAAGTTTAGCTTCCTCTAGGCCTCAACCTCAACTTAAATACCAAACAACGATTAAAGTGTATAAATGCCTGTAAGATACATGTTGTATGTACCTCATATCGTACTTAGTATATAGCTACTATTAGGAGGCATACATGTAACAGGGGGTCCGGGGGTCTGCCCTGCCCCCCCCGACTTAGGCCAAACCCACCCCTCAGAGACGATTTTTCCGACCCCGTCCCATTTTCTGGCAAGTAATTTTTTACCAAATTTTTGCGATTTTTTAGAATTTCAGACACAAAATGCTAAAATAGCCAGTAAAACAGCGCTTTTTAGCTATATTTGAGCCAAAATTAGCGATTTTTGAGCGTTTTTGAGTGCCCAACCATACATGGGCCGGGGGGGTAAGGGGGGTATACCCCTCCCCCTCGGCCGGCCATACCCCCCCCTCGGCCGTCCAAACATACTCCATCCCCCCCTCGCCGGCTAACCCCCCCTCCCGGAGGGAGAAATTTTCGCTTATTTAAGGCAAATTAGGCGTTTTTTGGCCTTTTTTTCGGGGGGGGGACCCCCCCCCCCGAGGTCTCAACCCCCCCACCCCCCCCCTCCGGATTTTTCCGGCCCATGTATGTGCCCAACATCTACGTAATTTGAGCTCAGACCCCCAACCCCCTTCGGCGGATGGCTTATTAGGAGGATAAGATAATAGACCAAAAATTCACGGCTTTCACGTCCGTCCGCACAGACCAAGCTGTTCGTATTGGTTTGATTACTTTTTCAAATGCCTTATCCAATATCTGCTCGTCCAACAATTTGGTCTTCAGATTGAGCGCTGATTTAATGATTCCATGGTGAGCCTGCCACCCATCTCTGTGGCCTCCTATCTTTTCATCGAACGGAATCGCCTCGCCTGCCGCACACAAATCTGTGAGCAGATCCTGAAACTGGTGATCGTCTTCAGCTTACACACACCTTGTACGCACCCTCAGAGATAAGGTGCCTCTGATGCACACCACAACTGCTTGCTTCTCATAGTCCACAGCCACATAGAAAGGCGGTTGGAAAATCTGCAATCACTACACACAGTCAGTACAGCCACACACAATTATTCAAAATTTCCATACAGATGCGGGTTAGATGGATCTACCTTCAGCATTTATTATTAAAAAGAAATCCTTAAGCAGTGGTTGGTAGGCAGATCCGATCCGATCCATGTGGCGGGGGCCGCACGATGTACAGCCCTACGATCAGACCAGTTCGCGACCCCCTGATAACGGCAGTGTCTGACCAAGCTCCGATAACTCACCCCGCAACGGAAATCAGCATATTGCACTTCAACCCAGTCTGGTAAAGTGAGAGAAAGTGCCGAAGCATCACAGAAGCAACAATCATCGCCTTCCACGGGAAACTGCAACGAGCGAGTCCTCAAGCATGCGCAACAACTAAATCAGCGTTACGTAGTACGCACAAGATAGAGACAGCATCAGCATCCAATACAAACTCTCACCGCACAGAGCTGAGCAGTTTGAAACATTTTCCCTGCCGGTTCTCAGTGAGATAAAACCCCCAGCCGTAAGCTGCCAGTCCGTACTGCATAAAATACCGAATTTCTTCCAACAGTTTCAGTGATTCCTAAATGGCACGGTGGCGGAAATCAAAGAAACGTTGCCTCGAACCTTTTTAGTCAAGTCCAAAAATTCGGTGGCCGGGGTGATTGCAGCTCCGGACAAGAACTCGTAGGTTTCGTTGTCAGGCTGAAAAAGAAAAAGTTCTCTTGTTTGTATGCGCGCGTACGGGCCACCTTCTCGATTAGTTTTTCCCTCAGCCTTTTCTGTTTGGTTCGCAGCAAAACCAGTCCGGCCACCATATCGCTTGGCACAACGTCAAAATCGGTGAAGAAATCGGAGAACAACTTGGATATTTCGCCCAGCGAATCCTTAATTTAAGTTCTGTTAGACGCACTATAACTACGTACGTACACTAGAACAGTGCAAACAATTTTAGAAACGAATCGGGAAACATGAAAAAAATAAGTGAAGGAAATGTTTCAGTGAGTTATCAAATTGACATCTCTAATCGCAAGAATTCCACGACACCAGCTCAGCTAATAAACGGGCCAATAGTTATATACATAATAAATACGTACATTTGGAAACGGCGGAAAAAATACCAGATCGTGCTGAAAGTACAAATCAAATTGAATGAATATGGCAAAGCAAGCAGTGTTGGTCAGTGGACGGCCTACCAAAAGCTGTCAAAGAGGAGGAGCAGAGTAACAATATTTACAAGCGGTTGTGTAAATTTTGCCTTAAGAAATTCAGACAGGTAAAGAGAGAAGACACCGAACGACCAGTTGCTTCAAATTTCGTATCATAGTCAGTATCATTATACGCCGTTAAGTGCCTTCTGTAAGGACCGCATCAGTACATAAGGTTTGACGAAAAGGCCCGCCATAAAAGCGCATGTCCTCTGCAAACCACCCTGAGTAGGCCACTGCTGCTAGCATCAAATCATAGCAATTAAGCGCAGTGGCAGCGTAAACTACGTATACAAGAAGCGTACGTAGCGCAGACATGCTAACGGATGGCTTGAGCAACTTACTCTATCGTTCTCCGAGCGTCCCAAGCAACACAGACACATTCGCATTCGACGCTGCCAGATATTTTGATAGGCCAGTTGGAAGTGTCTAGAAATCGGCCGTAGCGTTATATCACAATTTACTCCCAGTCCTACCAAGCGTACCTTTTCCTCCAGTTTCTGCGACGGGTATCCGATAAGCGATGCCCGTCTGGATAGCAAGTGATGGCGCGTTGAGCTATTTTGTCCTGATACCGGGTCAGTTGTACCCAATGACGCCCTGACGAATCGTATGTACAACAAACAGCCAAGACCAGCAGAGTCACCACTATCAAATGCCACACCGTCACGCCTGAAACTGCTTCATGCGTATGCGTCTGCTGCCAACTTTGTTGGTCTCAATGGCCTACGTAGCTGACAAATTGTTGGTGTTTACAGCTGAGGAAGTATAGTCCCTTAAAGCAACCGACCAGAGACAGGCAAAGTGGCTAAGGGGCAGTGTCGTGCTAGTAATGGGCCTTTGCAATGTAGAGTAGTAGCTAATCAATAGGCAGATATGAGCAAGAAAACATTTGCCCACTGACCAATTAGTATTTTGGTGGCTCCCCAATCGATATAAACAGGCGACGCGTAGTGTCCCAGCCACACAAACGACGTGATTACCAGAGCTGTCTGCACACAGAGCACGGCTGAAAAGAGTCAATAGAGAAAAAAGCTAAATAGCGATGTCATTATTGCGCCCCCGGTGCCGCCAAATCAAATCGATTCGCAACTTTTATCTAATAACCTTGGCGCACTGTTAAATAGAAGCCTGCCTGACGCGCTGAGAGCTGCGATGTAAATAAATTATCGCCGTGGAAAAAGCCCCGTTGGCGCAAAACATAAAGATAATAGCACTGAATTAAAAGCAGCTTTTTATCACTGGCTTCAAACCCGGCCAGCGTCAAAAGTTCAAGCCTAATGGAGCTCAAATAGAGCGGCAACAACAGATTAACTGCGACGTACAGCCACGCATGTAAACGAGCAACGACATCCTCTCTCTAGCTGTGCGGTTGATAATCGAGCCTCTGGTGCTCAGATAGGCCATGGCTCCCTCGCAACCGATGCAGACCAGAAGAACCAGCACATGAGCCACCAGCAACAGTCGCAACAGCTGCAGATCGGTGGACAGTGGGGGATGCGCCACCGACTCACCCTCCTCGTTCACTTGCTCTGCCGACACCGACGGCACGGCGCACGCCGATACGATCACCCTAAACGTCTCTCCATATCATGCGTATTCTATAGACGAAAACACACTTTCGCTTTCATTCAAACTATCCGGTCCCAGTCATACATGGGCCGGAAAAATCCGGAGGGGGGGTGGGGGGGTTGAGACCTCGGGGGGGGGGGGGTCCCCACCCCGAAAAAAAGGCCAAAAAACGCCTATTTTGCCTTAAATAAGCGAAAATTTCTCCCTCCGGGAGGGGGGGTGGGTGGGGGGGATATCCGGCGAGTGGGGGTATGGATTATGGTTTGACGGACGAAGTTGGGTAAGGCCGGCCGAGGGGGAGGGGTATACCCCCCCCTTACCCCCCCCGGCCCATGTATGGTCCCAGTCAATTTCTTGCCCATTTGGCCCCAATTTTCAGGCTTTGCGGATAAACATTGTAAAAGTTTGTAGAGAAAATTCCAACCTTAATTGGTTTTTCAGAAACTGAAAATCAGGGTTCTATGCTATTTAAATATTCGGAAATTCTATCTTTTTCGACGAGCTATTCTGAGCTCCAAAACTAGGAAGTGGGTGGTCGAGCCCTAGAAAAGTCACAAAAAATCACATTCCTGTGTAAAAATTGGCAAATCACGACGCTAATTAGTGTTTAAATACGTACAGCTAAAAATACAGCGAATTTAGCGTCGGAAAAATTACAACATTTTGACCAAAAACATTTCCTAGAAAAATCCCGGGGGGGGGCGCAAAAATCGCCTTGGACAGTCAGGCGCTTAACGCCGTTTACGGTACCGGTACCTAGGCTAGTGGCACCATATGGTACTCCCCACGTTCGGGCCTGTGGTGTGGTGGTACCATAGTACCACTACGTTCAGATTCCGTACCATAATGGTACCACCACGGTGGCCGAACAGGAGGGTACCATGGTGCCACTAGCCTAGCTACCGGTACCATAAACGGCGTTAAGTGCCAGACTGTAGGAGGGGTCTAGCGGTAGTCGGTGTGGAGCAATCCTCAGACCCACCACTTGCGTGTCTCTTTAAGCGCAACACTTATATCAAACAATCCTATTCTATTCTGCAAGATTTAAAGCTATACTAAGAATTACTTTAGTCGAAAAATTTGAACTTCAGTAGATCACCCTCACACAGATATCGCATGACATTCGGGCATGCAGTCGAAATAAGAAGATGCTAACCAGAGAGTATTAAAGCAAATGAAGAAGAGAGCCGGAAGAACAAAATCGTCGGAACCAACAGACCAACGCCGTCCAAATGCGACCAAGCCAGGCATTACGGTGGCGTCGAAGACTCACATTCTGGAAGACGGTTGGAAAGGGTCAGTTCAGTTAGTCACCGCAACATCTACTGGTTCTTTCGCTGAAACTGTTAACAGTTTTCAGACCGAGCCAAACAGCTGTAAGAGGCTCTAGAGAAGCAAGATACGGTGGTGTCTCGATAATCCGGACAAATTGGGACCGGCCAATATTTCCGGATTTAACAAATCAAAGCAAAAACACTGTTTTTCAAGCCAAAGTCAGGGTTCGTGCGGCTTTTGGATTGCTAGATTCCCTGACTTTTCCATGACCAAAATCAAAATTCCCTGACCAACCAGGCATACATGGGCCCGAAAAATCCAGAGGGGGGTATGGAGACCTAGGGGGGGTCCCGAAAAAAGGCCACAAAACGCCAATTTGCCTTAAATAAGCGAAAATTTTCTCCCTCTGGGAGGGGGTGGGCGAGGGTGGTATGGCCGGCCGAGGGGGTGGTATTGGCCGGCAAGGGGGAGGGGTATTCCCCCATCCGCCGGCCCATGTATGCAACCAGGGTGAGGAAACTGCAACTAATGTGAAAATTTTTTGAAAAATTGACTTTGTAAAACGCATTTAAACAGTATTCAGAGGATAAATTTACGGTTTAAGTAGCACTAAAATCAGAAGACCGATTTTCAAAAGGGTGTCGTGCATACATGGGCCGGGGGGTAAGGGGGTATACCCCCTCGGCCGGCCATATCCCCTCCCCCCTCCCGGAGGGAGGAACTTTTCGCTTATTTAAGGCAAAATAGGCGTTTTTTGGCCTTTTTCCGAGGTCTCCAACCCCCCCTACCCCCTCCGGATTTTTCCGGCCCATGTATGGTGTTGTGTTGTGTAGAGTTCAGACAGGACTATTTGGCGGTGAGATGTTTCTGCTGCTATCAAATTTTTCCCTGACCAGACACCAAATTCCCTGACTTTTCCCTGATTTTTTTAAATTCGCTCACTTTTCGATGACTAATTTGGAACATGGCCTAATCTTGTCCGGAAGGCAAATATCCGGATTAGGCAAGACAGTAGGCTACTTTGAACGATTCGCATTTTTTTAAATTTCAAGCTTATGGTTTCAGGTAAGCTAGGACGACCACAGTTGTTAAAAAAAATTTTTCGAAGGCCAAACATTTTTGCTTTTTTTAACAATTTAAAAAAATTTTTTTTGAAAATCGTCTTAAATGGGTCCAGCATGCTAGTACAGATACTTACAACAAATTTTCCACTTTTGCACCTTAAGTCAGTTGAGAAACCTGTTCGAAAACGACAATACAGCTCTAAACACTGCCTGTAACTGCATAATTTCACCGAAAATTGTCTTTAGAGGCACTTCTAGGTGAATCCTAAAGAAGGATTTCTTACGTAGTCGCTGTTAGGCTCAATGCAAAAGAAGTATTACGCAGGTTGCTGGATAAAATGTTGGCTGATTCCAAAGAATTTACAAAAAAATTGCATGTATGTACGTGAATTTCCCCACTTTTCCCCTTAATTTGCATATTGATTTTTCAAAAAAAAATGTTTTTGAGCCTTCAAAAAAGCTTATTTTTAAATAAAGTCTCTTTTTTAAAATTTTTGACCCTAACAACTGTGAGGACGACCAAATGCGTTCGAAAGCTTGAAGTGTGCTCTTCAAAGTGTCAGACAGAATGTTGTACGTGCATAAAATTTGAGCGAGACCAAGTTTTTCTTTAAAAACACAAGGGTGTTCAAAGTAGCCCCTACAAAGGGACTACTTTGAACACCGAGTTAAGAGTCCATTCAATCAAATAAGATAGTTAAACGGGCTTGCATCTAACAGAGTCCGGGACTAGTTGGGGAGAGGGGGTAGGGCCTAGGGGTTTCCGGAAGGAGGGGATTCAGGGGCGGTTTCGCTCAGAAAAGCGTCCAAATTTCAGAAAGCTCCAAAACGCCAGGAAAAAGGTTTTAGCACGTTTTAGGTGATAATCAGGCTAAAAATCGCTATTTGAAGCTGGAAAATAGCGTTCTTCAACTAAAAACAAGCAAAAAGGAGCCTAGAACCACCGATTTGTCTCAATAACACCAAATTCGGGTACAAAAGGCCTTCGCTAAAAAAATTTTTTGAGGCCAAAAATGTTTGCTTTCTATAATTTTTTTTAAATCGTCTAAAAGGGGTCTAACGTGCTAGTACAGGTACTTAAAACAAATATTCCACTTATGCACCTCAAGTCAGTTAAGAAACCTGTTTGAAAACGCCAATACACGTCTAAACACTGCCTATAACTGCATAATTTTACCGAAAATTGTCTTTAGAGGCACTTCGTGGTGAATCATTTTTAAAAAAATAGGTTTTTAAAAAATTCTTGACCCTAACAACTGTGGCGGAGGCTGTAATACTGCAGTGGAGCCGCTACTAGAACTTGTATCTTGGGCCGAGGGAGAGATCCCAATTTTTTTCTTGGGGTGGGGTAGGGTGAGGGGATGGCGTTTCCAGCTGCGTGGTAACCACACAGAACCCAGCAGCAGAGAAGACATGTAAAATAAGAGATTTAAGATTGTTCAAAGTCCTGGAGTCTTTGGCGATAAACAAACATAAACAACCGCAACTATGTATTATAGACCATAAAAAAAAGCGAAACACAGGCGCCACGCGGCGCAAAAAACCCACGAAACTCAAGCCCGTTCAAAGTTCCCCCTTGTTTAAAGTTAATTTTTGCTAGACAGAAATTTCAAACTAAAGACTTAGGACAGGTCCCCCAATCGGGGCCCCAGACAAGTTTTCGGAACGTCCTCCGATTTTCTGGCAAAAGTAGTATAATTTGGTAATATCGAATCGGCGCAAAGTGCAAAGCGCAAATTTACGGTACCACTACCAGCGGTAATGCGGGAAGAAATTTACATGTGCGTTCAGTACCATGTGGACCACGGTATACATAGTACATACACATACCGTGGTCCATGTCAGTGCCCCAATTTATATTGGAGGAAGCCCATTCCCCCATCTGCCGACCAACCACACTGACTTTATTAAGCCTTGGTTTTTAGCTTAGGTCTAGTAGAAGAAGAAGAAGAAGAAGAAATTTACTTCCCAGACAATGTACATACAGTACGTACAGACAGTCACAATAAACTCTAGTGCATATCTTAATGACAAGGGAAGAAGGACTGAGTTAGCTCGAGGCTATTTTATAACGATTTTTATTTTATGTGAGGTCACAGCACAAAGACACTTCCGCGTATATATCCTCCAATTATCCGCCACATGGGGGAGATTTCATAAAAACACTTGCCCCTAAGCCTGAAGCTAAGCCTAAGCCTAAAACCGAAGCTAAAAGTTGGGTTTGATAGCGATTGGGCGAAAGGGCCCTCTCAATTATCTGGAATGTGGCGGATAACAGAAAGATCACAATCAAGAATCAAGATCAAGAAAGAAAGATCAGAGCGGTTCATACCGAATAATACCGAACTTCGGTTGCATCCCTACTAAAGAGAAGTTATTTATTCTGTGTATTCTGTCACTCTGAGTTCTCTCTTGGCTACGAATACGAATACAAAAATCAGCTGTGAAATTTGCAAACCATTTTTCATGGCTCGCTCTGCTAAACGGCTCTGCCTTATTAATCCGGGCAATTTGGGACTGCCCCAATTTGCTACGATTAGACGGGCACCGACTTTGTTAACTTTTTAATACCAACTTATGAAAACCACCATTACGTTGTTGCCGCAGTAGCTTTGCTAGGCTTGCTAGTCCCCGTCGCAGCATAATTATGTTCGACGCCGACTTCGTCTTCAACGAACGGTACCGTTTTGTTCATATTTATTTCATTTACAACCCCACGCTGATTTGGGCATGGAAACTTATGGATTCCAGAGTGGTATTAAGTCGAGTCCTTGAAAGGTTAAGTACAGTGCATGTTGCGAATGAGAAATCGTCCTCAGACAATCATTTATGCAACGACAAATTAAGAAAAGAAGGACAATAGGATTTAAATTTTGCGGGCTATAGTATCTTACATGTTCAGGCAAGAAACAAAAAATTGCGCCAGTTTGCGCTTTTTGCGCCGATTTGATATTACCACATTTTTGTCTGTTCTGTCTGGTTGGTTGGTTCGCTTTCGGATCGTGCGTGTGTGAGCAGAGATGCAACCGCAAACAATACCGTATACCGGATAGTACTTCGGATCTGAAAAATACCGGATTATCCGGTATTTTAACCGATTTTTAATTACAGAAAAGGTGTTTTTTAGTTTTGTCTAATTTTCGTTCACTTGGGACTGCGGTACAGATTGGTGATCTGTTGACGGAGGACGTCTCCCGTAGTACCCTTATTCTTCATATTCGAACTTGTTGATACCGCGGCATGGCGAGCGGTTGCGAGACAGAGGACACGGTGATGTCGTTGCGCAAGAAAGGAGGTGTTCGTGTGGGCATAGTGGCAGAAGTGTTTGAGCCGGACGACTCGGACACTGACTCGGACTCTGAGGATAGCGACGATGATGACTCGGACAAGGACAAACTACAGCTCGGTCAAGTTCGTGTTGAGTGGTACCCGACTGGTCGCGAAACCAAAGTTCACGAGGAAAAGGTCGGTTGCTTCTGTCTCTTTCTCTCCAGATTGCTTAGCAGAACGGCTACGATGCGATGCGATTTGACTCCAGCACCAAAGCCCTGCGATCGGGCCTTGACGAGGCCCATTTCGTAGTCTGCTTTGTACTTACTGCCCAGCCACTAGCTCCGTGCATTCTTGATCAGAATCTGTCGTTCCGTTGGCTAGGCAGAGGTGAATGAAGTTGCGTTCATACTTGCCACATACGTATATGCAGTGGCCATCTTGGATGTCTCCGTAGCAGCGCCATCTCATAAGCGATGGCTACAGCGTAGATGTGGCAAGTGTGAACGCAACTTGAGTGTCGTCTCACGAGGGGATCACGGACGCCCAACGGTTAAATCAGATGGTCTTTTTATGGCCAACACGGTATGAACAACCGCTCTGACAGATGTCGGGCTGCCGTGGCGCGCCGAATAGTGTAAATTACACATGACCACTCGACTAAGTAAAACGGGTTTAGGTGGTTGTTCTGGACCGCACTCTCTTGATGGGAGAGCTGGTCTGTCGCAAGGGACATCCCGAGAGGGTAGGCGTGGTCGTGGATGTGCATTCGTTCGCCGACTTGAAAATTCTACCCGATGGTGATTTTGTTGTGAGAAACGTAGATCTTACGCGTCTGCGCTTTCTGAAGGTGCCTGCATTATTCTCTGCTTGGTAGTTTACTGGTTGTGTTTATGTTTAAGCAGTTCGACACTGGCTCCGACTGTCTGGTGCTTTACAAGCACATGGTGGCTACGGTTTCAGATGTGCAGACAACAATGCAGCTGCAGTCGTCGAATGGTTATCGGTAGGTGTTTGAAGAGTCCTCTCATCTCAGTTTCTGTTCGTACTTAGATGCCTGTTAACAGTTGACGAGGCTTCAGCAATCTCTGATGTCTCCACGCGGGGACTTGTCGAGGTTTTGTTTGGAAAGCAAAGTTCTTGCAAAAAACGGTTTTGTCGTGTTTTAGGAGTCATCGTTTGACAGTACGCAGTGGTATCCGAATCAGCTGGTCGAGGTTAACTACGATCAGCTTCGGCAGGCTAAATGGTTTGACGGTCATCGTCCGCCCTACCGAATCATGAGAAAGATCAACGACAAGTCAAGGAGGCACGACGAAGAAGTTATGCGGTTTTCAGTAGAAAAAGTACGCTTTGGACTGTTGGTCAAAATGCAAACGGTTGGCATTTATGACCACAACTGTGTGATCTACAAATTTGGCGCAAATTGAGATTAAGGTCGTACAAGAGGGTTGGGACAGTCAGACAGACAGACAAGCGCAGAGAGCCTTTCAGCTGAGTTGACCACCTACATGGTCCGGAAAAACGGGTTGGGGTAGTTAAAATCAGAAAATTTAGAGGGTCGGGTTGAAACCTTTTTGGTGGGTAGGTCTAGGAAGAAAAATCTTTTTCAGGTGGGTACGTCGAGCCCAAGTTGGGTTGGGGGGGGCCCATAATGTTACCAACCCTGTCATATTCTGAGCTGCCGTCCTGTTCATTTACATGTGTAGGAGGAAAGAGTGCTGATTTGTTTATGGGTCAGGGAATTCCAGACAGGTTCACCGGTTCGTCACATGTCGTGGTGCCTCTGCCATACAGAGAAATCTTTAACTGTGGTACAAATACAGATATTGTTCTTCCACTCAAACTTATAGGTGGAGGTGGAATCTCTGTTTCTGCGGCAATTGCACGCGTGGACTACAGAGAAAGAGACAGAGAACGAGTCGTTAGAAGTTAAGAAAGCTGATTTGCATAAGTCAGTGTGTTCATCTAACCAGAGCTGGCTTGTGACAGCTGTTGATTGTAGAGTGAGGAAGCTGGACCAGTTCGAGCTGCAGACGGCGCAGGTCGGCGAGCGCATGACAGGTGTGGTGCAGCCGAATGACTCGGTGGTGAGCTTGTGCGTCTGGGAGACCGAATGGAAGCAACGCATCGAAACTAACGACGTAGTTCTACCGCTGCCAGCTCGTGCTAAGCCGTCTGATCATTTCTCTGAAACCTGTATTATCATTGTTATGCAACTGTGTGGTGCAAACTAATTGTGTAGGTTTAGCTGCTTCGAAATGCGATTTTCTGGACGGCGACAAGTCAAATCTAAGCAGCGATCAATACTTCACCGCTTCCGAGGGCTCACCGAACGGTTCGACGGTCTCGGAGGACGCTGCGGTTCAGCCGATTGCCAAGATTTCGAGAAAACCAGGTCTGTATAGACATGGGGTCTCAGTGCTAGTCGTGGTAAAAAATAGCTACATTAAACCCTGCCAGAAGCTACCTCTACCTGATGCAGTTTGAGCAGCAATTCTGCTTTATTGTTGGACTTTTCGACAAAAGTCTCATTGAAATTATTAGTATATGATTGGTAATTTTAGCAATTATTTTAATTTTGTTAGAAAACTCTCATTTGTCTAGTACCGATTGTAGTGTTAGTGCTTCAGTTTTCAAGCTCAAAGCCAATCGTAGACGTTACGGTTCTGCGGCCAGCACGTCTACCGTTGTGATGCGGAAGAAAGTGCGCAAGAAACAGTCTTCCTCTAAGAAGATCTCGCTTCCACCTGTAGGCAAACGTTTCGTCGGAGAAATCCTCCTACAGAGATCGTTGGTTGATGTTTTGTGGCAGGGTCAGTCAGTCAGCTTTTGCAGCTTCCGACTTTGAGTGTACATAAGTTTTCTGCAGACGGTGTCAGGGAATGCGCAGTGCCCACTCCTGCGCTGCAGTACGGCGACCAGGATCTCGATCCACACATCTTCGTGCCGGGCAGTCTGGTGATAAGCAAAGATAATGGCAGTGCTACGAGCAGTCAGATGAATTACGGCGTGGTGTCTAATGTGAACGGGGAGCAGCGACTGGCTCAGGTCTACTGGTACTCCCAATCCAAAGATGGCCAGTATTCTGCCGAACCAGAGATGCAGCGGTCGGAGCAGTGCAGCGTGCTGGACTTGGAAGCTCACACCGACTTCGATTACATTCACCCCGGCGTTCTGGTGCTGCTTGTGCTTGATTACTCGCTGCCCGGTCAGACTGACTTCGCTGCTAAAATTGGAACTGTAAGTTTCTTAGTCAGTCTTCTGCTCTGTACCTGCGCCCTTCTGAAAGCACGTCACGCATACTAATTTGGGGTACACTACACAGCATACGTGTAACAGGTCATCCGCCGAAGGGGGGAGGGTGGCTGGGGGTTCAATAAAAATAGCCAAAAGTCGCTAACTTGGGCTGAAATACAGCTAAAAAGTGCTGTTTTGCAGGCGATTTTGACCATTATTGTGTCTGAAATTGTAAAAGATTGCAAAAATTTGGTCAAAAATTTACTTGCCAGAAATTCGGAGGGGGTCGGCGAAATCGTCTCGGGGCAGGGGGTCCCCATCCGGGGGGTCTGGCCTATGTAGGGTGGGGGCAGACCCCCCCTGTTACATGTATGCTACACAGTGTAAGTAAATAGAGTGTAACCGACCACAACAGTCAAGCATGTGGTACGAGTGCAAGCATGTACGATCGATCAGTACATGGTGGTTAACATGAGTACGGTCGGCAGCTCAGGGGAGAAGAGGTGTAGCAGTCGCCCTGATTTTAGTATAAAGTGGTACAATGTATGTCACAATCGATCAGCCACACTGATGAGACGGAAAATGGGGTTGCCAAAATCTATCCGGTGTGCACGGTCGGCTTCAACAGCTCTGGATACTTTTAGTCAAGTGGGAGACAGCCAGGTCTCCATGAGCAGTCGCCCTGATTCTAGATGCAAATTTGAATTTTTTTGCGTTTTTTGTCTAAAATCGAAATTTTCGGCTCAAATCAACTTTTTCGAGTAAAAATCAAATTTTCATTAAACAAAAATGGAGAGAATCTCGTTTTCCAACAAACATTTTCTCAAAAAATCGTTAATTTCGATGAAGGAGTACCACAAACGGCGTTGAGTGCCTGACTGAAATCGCAAAACATCCTGAGAAATTGACCGGCATGGCTTAGTGCGGACGGGGACGAGCCCATTTTTGCCAAATAGAGATAAGTTCGTTTTGGGGGACGACCAACTGGGTATAAAGAAACGTCATTGCCCGTTGGGGGCGCCTCCGGGGACATACTTGTCCCCAGGTGCCGGATACAATATGGCCACTGTCCAAGCAGGAGGAGAAAAATTTCATAAGTTATCCTTCAAAAACGCATTTAAACGATATTTTCAGCGTGAAATTAATAACATTTAACGGTTTTAGTTTGAAGAGGCCTTAAAACCGATTTTTCATTGTCCGCTAGTCGAAATTTCTTAGTATATAATATAATATATATAATATGATACGTTTATCGGTTATACAGTACAATCCCTCACCGGACCGGAGCAAGTCTGCACCAAAGGGTTATGCCAATGCAATGTTATGCTAACCTGGCGACATCGATGTTGTTCTGTTAGGTTCTGGAGGTAAAAGCAGAGACCGGGAAGGTGGTGGTGGCCTGGTGCAACGGTCACATGTCTGCAGTGTGGCCACAGGCTCTGGCACGCGCCGACCTTAACGACGACGATGACGACGACGACGACGACCAATCTTCTGAAGAGGACAACGAAAACAATTGGCTGCAGAGTGACTACGGTAGGGCTGGTCTGTTCTTCGCTAACCTATTGCTATCGGATGCATTCAGAGTCAGAGTCCGGGCTGGCCTCTCCACAACCGAGCGACTCTGACCGCACGTCGCTGGTGCAACGCTCCCTGCACCAGACCGAGGAGGTGGAGCGCCTGTTGGCTCGATTGCAAGCAGGACGCGTGCAGATAAGTGAAATGGCCGAGGCAGCGTCGCGTTGGCTGGCTTGTTCGTTGGAGGCGCTGAGCGGCGCAAATCTGTACGACGCAGCGGTGCAGAGCGTGCGAGAGCCGATGATGCATCTGTACGAGCAAGCCATGGCCGTGCGTCACTTGACCGGTCGAGGTCAGGCGTCTGTGCAGATTAGCGACCGCAGCACGTTGATGAGCAATTTTCGCAAGTTGGTCGACAATTGGAAAGAGGTGGCCGGTCAACTGCTGCTCACTGCCGCTTCTTCGTGTGAGTTTAGAGCAGGCAGATCAGTAGCTGGATTTCAGTCAGCTGCTTGACAGTAAGACATTTCTCTAAATTGGAAGGTGCCGGTAGTGACTGCGTAGCAGCACACTCGCTAGTGGTATCTGTGTTCGGGCTTGATACCGATATCTTAGCAGCTAAGCGTAGCTTCCTTCTCGCTCTTCCACAATTTTCCTGATAAACCTAACGTTTTTCAAGAAAATGCGGTAATTTGCAAAAAAGCCCAGCACTTTTCAGCATCAGCTACAACTGGTACTCCGCAAGAGGAACTGAGCTGTGACAAGTCATCTGAAGACACCTCATGTAGTGCGACAACCGAGTCGAGCCGCCAATTGGACTCGGTAGAAAGAAGCGTTGGTGTTGATGGTGCCGATATACAGATGCACTTGTTAAGACGGATGCAGTGTGTTCTGGTGGAGGTTCGTTCGAGTTGCTGTCGAAAGAGCCGTCGGAGCATCAGTATTTTGGTGAGCAGTTTCAAGTCTCCGGCATCAGCAGACATTTCATGCGCGCTGTGAAGGAAGAGCTTAAACTATTGCAGTCAGCTTTACCAGAAGGAATTATTGTAAAGGCCTTTGAGAACAGGTCTTTCAGTTTGAACTTTGTCTGTGCTTGGTTCATAAGGTGGGTAGGTTATAGAATGGACTTGTTCTCTTGCATGATAGTCGGACCCACAGATACTCCCTACGAGAATGGCTTATTTCTACTGGATACGTGTCTGCCTGCAGGTTACCCGTTAGAACCCCCGTCTGTCAGTTTCAGGTCAGTTTCTGCCCAATGCCTGTAGTACAGTCAGTTAACCTTTTTGGGGCAGACATAGGCCCTGCCTGCCCCTAGGCACACTCTACCCCCTCAGATTTTTTTGGAAGAATTCTGTATAGAGCTCTTGGATAAACGTAAACCTGAATAGTCTCAAAAAGCTTTTTTTAACGAAAATATGTCAGAATCGGACTTTGGCTTGCCACTCTCTCAAGATTTCATGATTCTACACCCACTCAGCCGAGCTGTGCTGCTAGCCTATGGCATTCCATGGTTTGTTACCGTCAGAGCAATGATAATGATTATAGTGGGTACCATAATGATGGCTTCATTCACTGCCGTGCGTACCAGTCCCAGTGCTAGGCCGCATAAAGGTTAGGAAGATCACTACCTACGCAGATTGGGGTTAAAGTATGTATAGATCATTTTGGCCACCTTTTCGTAGAGTCTTAGCCATAGAAGGCTAAGTAGCCATAGAGAGCTACGTAGCCATCAAAGCTAAGTAGCCATCTATGGTGAAAAAGGCGTTCGGTAGCCATGTATGCGACACTATAGCCATAGTCAGAGAGGTCAGCAATAAAAGGAACCGAGCCTTTTATTATAGCGTAGGCTCTCTGACTGCCATATACGCATTTGTCCTGTTATTGAGAGTCAGAGCAACGCTAAGCTGAGCTCAGTTACATCTAAAAATTGTTGAAGTTGCAAGAACTGACCAAAAAATTGCTTTCCACAGAAATCGGAAGGGGATAGAAAAATCGTCTCGAACTGGGGCACGCTCTCCCTGGTCCGGGGGATCTTGCCATAACCTGTTGCACGTATTGTACATGGTTGAGTGCTGACTGTAATAGATTATTGTAGATCGTTCGCCAGCGAGCAGCTGAATCCCAACTTGTACCAAGATGGCAAAGTGTGCGTTAGTTTGCTGGGCACGTGGAGTGGTCGAGTAGGGTTTGCTGATTTATAAAGTGCGCGTTGTGCAGCTGGCCTATTGCAGGGCAGTGAACGCTGGAATCCCGGTTCGAATCTGCTGCAGGTGTTTGTGTCGATTCAAGCTCTCATTCTCAACTCTGAGCCCTACTTCAACGAGGCAGGTTACGAGGCACGTCGAGCTTTACCGGGATCTGCAGAGAAATCGCGTCGCTACAATGAAATGGCGTTGTTCCGAAGTCTGGAGAATTTGACGGCCGTCATCGCTAGTCCGCCTGAGGCGTTTCACTCAGACGTCGTCGCTCACGCGCGCAACAACGCGTCCGCGTATGTATCTACGAAATTTGTCGCCTGCGATTCCAACATATTGACATGAAGAACACAAACGCAAGACCACAGTTTTCGTGTTTAAACCAAGTTCGCTAATTATAGCTTGATTTGATTTCATTTAGCTTTAAGGAAATAATGTCTTTGTGCAAGCACTATCAGCTTACTGCATTGGCAACAATTTTTGTTTTGTTCTTTCAGTCTGATCTCTAAAGTGGAGCGATGGCTAGACGGTTCGGCAGAGTGCAAGTTTCCGTTGTTTCCCGTTTCCGAGGGCTGCAGAGTGAGTGTGCACCGTCAGCTCGCCAAACTGCGTGACGCCGCACTGTGCTGCTCTGACAGCACCACCTAAGATGACTGGATGCTTCGGCTTACTAAAGGTCCTACTACTAGTGACTCTAAAATTATTGCTGGGCAACTTTGTTTGAAATTTTTTGTGCTACGACCGGTGGTGCACTATCTGTCTGCCATATCTTTTGTACTTGTTCCGATTCTCCAAAGGTTCTACTGTGTATCGCTGCGTCTGTGCTCTCGTCATACATAACATTATTATTTCGAAGGCAGTTTGGTTTGTTCTTCACGGGTTATTTTATGAATGGAGCAGTGAATTAAGTAAACCACACGTTCTACCCAATGCGATGCAGTTCAGACTGGACCCTTCCGTACACCCTAAGAGGCATGACTGAAAGTACAGTAGCATCACATTCTTAAAGCTGAGAAAATTGAGAAGGCGCTATAGGTGTTCAAAACAGGTGCAGCTAACTGGGGATATGAGGGCCGTAAGGGAGCCAATTTTCCAAAAAGTTGCCAAAATTTCCTAGGGGACACGTACCCAACGGCCCATACATGCGTCGTGGGTAGAAATGGAACGGTTCAGACATGCACAACTGTATGACTTTGATGCCCAAAGCGCTCTGATACAGGAATAAAAAGTTATTGAATAAAAACGGCCAGTCTATTGTACTTTGAAAAGATTTTGTATTGCTGTCACCATCAGGCACGAGTTCGCAAGACAGATATTCTCTTGACTCTAATAAAGCCAATCATACCGATTTTATGACACTCTTGAAACAGAATTAAACAGATTAAACCATGCTCTGAGTGAACAAACAGATACGCAATAAACCTCTCGTTGTACTGTCAGATGGGTTAGTAAGCAGTAAAAAAGTGATACGAGCACAATCACCGGTCCACCACCATCACATCGGAGAGAGTGTCGTTAAGAGAGGAACAGCACGGCAAAGATCGAAGCACCTCCATGTAGTAGCTGAACTCCGAACACACCAGTCTAAAACTGACTCTGCTCTGGTATGTACTACACCATCCCGTTCTGACATCTGTTCGTAATATCCAGCAGTTCATAAACCAACTTTCAATTATGGCACATTCTAATACGATTCGTTTTTAGTCAAATAATCAATTCTCCACTTATTTAACAACTTGCATAGCAATCAAATGATTCATAACGATTACGTAAATGCACTTTTAGAACATGCTACTCACCCATAAGTTGTGCCGTCTCGCGGAGAAATGCCAAGCGTATTCAACTGAGCTCTCAACGACTGCTTAAAGTTGTCATGCACCCGAAGGAATAGCTTCTGCAACAGAGAACGAGATAGGTAATCGAGTACAAACACGGTCACGCTACCTGCATTTGTTCATTGGGCAAAATGCCATTGAGACCTTCATAAAACTTCTTCAGTTGCTTGCCAATGTGTTGGAAGCTGGCAGATGGCACTGAGCCGTGGAAATCCCACTAAATTGCATTGCAGTGGCACCATAGAATATAAACACATTTTAAGCATCACTGCTGCAGAAGATACCTTCATAATGCAGGTGCTGGTGTGATGATCCATAACACTGATGAGTTTGTTAGAAATTTCCTGCACGTGATCGTCATAGTCCTTTTGTAGCTGAACAAAATGACGACACAAGTTCTTCTGACCGTCCGACAGGTGGCGCTCCAGCTCTCGGCGAGCAAACGGCACGTGATGGCTGACCAGCTGCAAACACCTGGAGGCCAGCGCCAAGTTCTTGACACTGATCGTCTTCAGTCCGACCACCTGCAGAGCTCCAGCTCCCAGAATCAACTGACATGTGCGCGAGTTGAAGTTCTTCAGCAGCTCCACCAATCTGGTTAGCAAATCGGCCGCCAGAAACGGCATCAAATGCACCGTCTCACAGTACTGCGCCATCATTTGCAGCAACATAAGTGAAGTGCCCACGACCATGTAGTGTTCGCCGGCCACCAACAGGAAGGGCCTTGGCGGTTCGCCCTGCGCGCCGGCAGGTCCGATATCTCGCAGTAGACCATCCCGTTGACATTGATCTACGATTTTCTGGAACACCTCCGGAACTTCTGCTGGCCGCCAGTGCTCCGAGTCGAGAATGTTGGCTAATTTGGTCTTTCGGTCTTCGTGGAACCGCGTCACAAACCGAGTGGCTTGATTGTTGATGCAAGCACGCATCACAGTCGACTTGGTAGCCGACAGCTGGTCGCAGCGCTGCACAAAATCTTCGACTGTGTTTACCAGCTGCACAAAGTCCTCGCGACTCAACCTCTCAATGAAGCCATCTTTGGCACGCGCCACTACCACGCGACTGGCTCGCTCTTGACACACACCTGTGCTGTGAATTGTTAGCTGAGAGATGGACTGGTGCAGTTCCAGGTAATCGGTCTCTTCCAAGACTGTGTCACAGACTACCGTCAGAGGACACTGCAAATGCTTGGCTTCCGGCAGGCTCTGCGTCTCTAACGAAGAAGCGGCGGACGGCGGCAAACAACGTCCGGCTGCAATGTCGACCAGGTCTAGCAAGATCTCTTGCATGGCCTCTATCTTCGAGCAGAACTGGTACAACTTGGTCAGCAGTTTCTCCATCAGTGCCAGCCACTCGTCAAAGTCCATCTTGCGCATCTGGTCGCCCAGACTGCTGATGCTGGAGTCGTATTCGGTCAGCTGTTCGTTACTGGCCACACAGCTTCTGATCGTCTCTCTGAGCAGCGTCTTCACTGCCGATTCCATTTCTTTCCTCAGCACCTCACAAAACAAGAACTGTCTCAGCCGCAGCAGCCCCAGCACCACCGGATTGAACTGCTCCTCGTCTACACTAGAAGACTCCTCTTTACCGAACTCACTGCGCACTACCTTGACGAAATCCAGCTGCAGCATGGCACTGATTGCCCCTTTCAGCTCTTCCAGCTGCGAGTGGGCGTGTCGGAAGCAAACGACGCCCTTCAATTCTTCGCAGAGCACCGCCTGCGCAGTGGCAATGACGTCTAGAGCACCGGGGTAATTGTAGGAGTTGAGCGCCAGCTGAACGGTGGCCTGCGCCTCTCGAACACTCACCACTATGTCCAGCTTTCTGTGCAGCAAGGCGTAGTTCTCGCGTGCTCGGTGCAGACTCAGTGCTTTGACCGACCGTAGCACCACGCTGCTCTCTAGTCGCGCCATTCGCTCTCGCAACTTGCTGCAGGCCACCTTCGCTTCCTCCAACTGTGCCACCAGTGTGTTGTGCGACACGACGGCACGGAAGAAGTGTCTCGATTTGGACTGGAGATGTCGCGCCAGTCGCGACTCGACCAGGTCGTGGTATTGTTCCAACTTGTCTCGCAGCTGGGAATGCTGACGGAATACCATCCCATCGTCGCTCTCCTCCTCGACAGGCATGTCGTCGGCGAACGGATTGGCGTTACGCAGCACCTCTGACGAACGTTGCATAAAGACGGCCTGGAATGTGGCTGGGTCGTCAAGGGAGAAATTCTTGTCTAGAAACAGTTTTGGCACTTGATCAAGCTCTGAGCTGACTGACTGCTCGGAGGTAGACACAGAGAGACTGCCGAATCGCTGCGCCGCTGTTCTGCTGCCAACGAACTGTCGGTACTTTTTACGGTACTGACTCAGGTAAGCTCTGAACTGGTCGAACGTTATCTTGGGGACGCAAGTGTTGGCAGGGATTTTAGTCTTGGCCACAAAATACTCCCCGTGGTGGCGCGTGAAAAAAGAGACAATCTCACTGCGCGACTTGCCAGGGTCGGCCAGAACGCTTGACAGATTCTGCGTGCCACTGCGAACCGTAAATACGACGCTAGATTCGTCATCTCCAGTTGACAGTTGGCGCTCTGAAGCCATCCGCTTGACGGACGGAGAGGATAGTGCAGAATCAGGCACCAAGTCCGGCAGCACTGGACTGGACACTGATGTGTGCGCCTTGGACAGTCTTTGACTTGACACAACACTCGAAGCAGCCATTTTAGTCACAGACAATCAAACTGAAACAGAGTTCATTATTACAGTCAAACATCATGCCATCAATCACGTGGTGGTATCAAATACGGTAAACAGTGGTGTTAAAAGAGCAAAAAATCAGTTCTGACAACACCACAGCCTGCTGTGTACAGCGCAACACAACACAGCGCCTAACAGGACGGCGCATACAATTCTTAAATCTATTTTTGGGGCGGAAAACCCACGGTACGAGCACCCTAGACGGCGTCAAGTCAAGGGCAGCGCGTTGAAGGGCTCTCTGAGTATGCGTGTCATGTTCTATGCTGTTCTGTCAGGCACAGAGTAAAGTAAAACAACAACTATTTGTAGTCCTTGATCGGTAGAAATGCCCTTGACTAGAAATGCGCAAGGGCCAAGCTGAGCCCGACCCTGGCCGAGAAATATTGGACCGGGTCGGCTAGGAGTCAGGGTCGGAAAATTGTAAAAAAATTGGTAAACCAGAAACTGTTAGCTGTTTCAACACTGTTCATGACAAACTCTGTTAATGGTCTTTTCACTAATATTTTTGATAAATTAATTAAATTCGGACTGGTTTTCTTTGATTTTCTTGAACTTGTACAGACAAAAACTGATAGTGAGTATGAAAAGCTAAGTATAGAAAACCACAAAAACTGTCCCCACAATTTGCTCATTTGAACGAACCCTGATTTTTCTGGCCAAAAAGACAGGCCCGACCCTTAACCGGTTATGAAACAGATTCGGTCACATTTAGTACTAAAGTCTGTTCAAAACAAAATTTCGTGGAACCTTTGATTTGTTGTTCGCATCTTGTATCCCTTGTAATTTGCTATAGATTGATATAAAAAAGTTAGGTCTTGAAGTTTTCGAAAAAATGGTTTTTTTCCGCCACTGCCAGTCATTTTTGAACAGACTTTAGGGTTGCTTCTATCAACAATCGAACCTGTGTAAATCCGCAACCCCAGACACCACACACGCTAGCATATTTCAAAGCGTAGTAGACATAAAAACAATAAGCCATCGCTGAGACACTAACTCTCAATTTATTTAATGTCACTAATTTCCAACTCTTAACCAAAAAGTTTATTATCAACGGAACGGAACCGGATGTCAATTCAGAAGCGCAGCACAAATAAACTGGCAAATTTTGCAGTCAAAGCCAATACAACTGAAATCAGAAGACAGAACAGAAAAAAGGTTGATCGTTATACAAAGGATAAGAGTAGTAGCGGCAGACTCGACTAATACGAAAAGAGCCACGTACCACGACCACAAGAAGGCAGCGAAAGAACGAATTCGAAATGTGCGTGAGAACACGGGAATGCAAACACACAAGAAAAGGAAAAAAAATAGAAGCGTACATCGCGAGGGGAATTCACACAAGGTAGCACAACACTGCTCGAAACTTGTCAAAACAAGAAATGCAGCAAAAATTCAGCAGAACTGGCATTCATCACAGCTGTATGATACGGCGCGCAGGACCAAACGATGAAGATACGGAAAACACAGACGAAATGAATAAAATGGCAACGGTTCGGGCCGACTACTTCCGCTTGCCGGACTTCAGAGTTTGGGCTTGAGCCGCCAGCTCCTCCTGCTGAATCTGAGACAACAGCGCGTCCACTTGAGCTAAAATAATCAGAACTGCATTATGTAAATTTTAGTAAGCTAATTTTATAGCAGTTATGAAATGAATGTATGTATTGAAGAGGGAATTGTATTGGGAGATATCAGACCAGTAAGACAACACAACAATAATAACTAACAGTCAAACAATGATAATAAATCATATAATCTACAGTTTTTAACCCTAATCTTTTAGCATGTAGATTGATGAAATGCCGGTCGAGGGTGAGGTATTAGCCGGCGAGTGGGGTTTAACCCCGGCCCCGTATGGCCCGAATCAAAAAGGCAATACCTCTGCAACCGTCGAGACTAGGATTGAGCAGTTGAATCTGATGTTGCAAGCTTTCCTTGAAATCTCTGGCGTAGGCCTCCATATCGTAGTCAACCTTCTCAGTGCGTTTAAGCAGCTTGCGCATTTCTCGAGCTGCCCCTTCAAGCGCCTGTAAATGCATAAAACAGGAGCTATTAAAATTATATTAAAGAGCCGTCAAGCTCAACCTCGCACAGACGCTGATGTTCATCCAGCGTTTTGTCCTCCACTTCATGTACGTGATTCACCATTAACTGGAAATTGTACAATTCGTCACTAAGTTCTTCCTCCTTAACAGCAGAAACTGATCAGAAAGACCAAAAAGCAATCAGACGTCAAACATTGTGAGAGTGCAGCAAGGCCAGATCGGAGTCGGAGGCGCCAGAATCGTCCCCGTTCATCTCAACATCGTCATCGTACAAATCGTCCAGTGGTCTGCCTCCTCCGTCACCTTCTTCTGCGCCCAACTCTTTCACTCTGAATTACCACTACCGTAACTTTCACAAAAACAATCGGGGTCGCCATGTCATATTACGGTAAGAGCGAAACCGGGTACGGTATAAATTACATGTAGTGTAATATGACAATTTACAAAAATAACAGTTTGCTTAACCAAAAAATTGCGCCCAGAAAAAAATGGGATAGGTTGTGATACCCTTAAATTTGGTACTGTTACCACTTACCGGTCGGCGTATCTCAACGTGTTCAGAGTGTGTTCACAGCTGTTCAAACCGGGACTTGTCATTGCAATCTAAAGAACCAGTTTTTCTATTTAGAACAAAACAAATAAAACGAGAGCACATTTGTATACAACCCCGCCACGGAATTTACACACCAGTAACAAACTCTGAAATCAAACGAGAGACTCACCATACAGGTGCGAGCGTTGGCGCCAATAAAAGAGTCGCGCAAAACCAAAGTCAGTTTGCTCGCTCGGAACGGCAGATGCTGACCGTTTTTGCCCATCGCTCTAATGCACTCCTAAACGACCCACTGTGCAAAATGGTGACCTGTACCTAACTATCAACGGAAAACAGAGTCATAGTGAAGCAGAAGAATAGAACCGAAATGAAGAGTACCTTTAAAGCCAGCAAGCTCTTGTTAATCTCTGCACCCTCCATACGAGTCTGTCGGTCGGACGACATTGTGTCGGCGCCTCGCTCGTTTCCGGCCAAATCGATCAGAGAAAATTTACCATAAAGCTTTTGGTTACCTCTGAAACGGTCAGGCGCTTAACGGCAACTATTACATACTGATACCACCATAAACAATTAAGTGTCTGGATGTGAAAGTGAATGGAAGCACTCTTTGCTTTTCAAGTAAAAAGCCACAAAACTGACTTGCGACGCAGTAAAATCTGGAACACGGCGTGCGATCGCGACGACTGGTTGTTGGCCGAGGTTTGGCCGGCCGTGCGAGCGTCCGAACCTTTCTTGATAAGTTCCAGCACCTACACATCACTTACAAAGTAGACCAAGATAATAGAGAAGAGAACTGACGTCCGACTCGTTGAAAACGCTGACTTCTTGCAAGCCGACAACCTGCACTTCGCGCTTCCCGTCTTCCAGCACCCGTAATTTGCACTTATTGTTCAGCAGATCAAACACCTCAAATCAGTCGGTGTATTGATAAAGTACGTTCAAAAAAGGAAAGCAACCAACCTTGCCACTGTAAATCTCGAAAAAGCTGCAGGATGCGACCAGACTCTCTTTCTTGTATTCCTTGCTGTTCAACAACTTGAACACGTCTCGCGCCGTCATTGCGTAGATGCCCTTTGTGCAGTCCTGCAGCTTGCAAATTTTCACTACGCCACATTGAATTGTTTAGACCAACTTACTACTCTAACAAATTTGCAGCAGCTGCAGTCGTTCTTAGAAAAAAGCGTAAAAGATTTTGAAAGGTCCTGTTGAAACAGCACGCGGACCGAATAGCCAATACGCCGCAGCCAACCGAATACTGTGCGAAGAAACTGACTAACAAGCACACACCTGCACTTTGCCGGTGAAATCGCCGCCCATCGTGTGCGTCTTGCCGCTACCCGTCTGTCCGTATGCGAAGCAAGTAGCAAAGCCCTGCTCGAATATCGTGCGGACCAGCGGTCCAGCTGTGAACCTAAAACATGCTGCTTTACCAAGAGATGAGCCCCGAAGAAACCGTGCCATCTATAAATGTTTGATTGGCAGGCAAAAGGCGTACCAACCGAGCGATGTAAAAAGACGGCCGCCGACCATGTCAGAGAAGTCAATATTTCTCTAATAGGTCGCCCAGCAGGCAGTCAACCACAAAATCTACCCAACGTCGGCTATTTCCTGGTAGAGCCTAATAAATTAGCACATTATACCTGTAGACCATTTCGTTGGAGGCGTTTTCGTCGAACGCGTAGTCGAAACGGAACTTCTGGTTCTCGAGATACTTGGTGAGATCGACTTTGGTCTGTGGCTGGTGCACGATCACGTGATCTCTGTTGGGGATCGTCTGCACGTCTATCTCGCGACGGCCCTGCTCCTTCTTGTTGAGCGGTCGCTTCCGAACGCAGACACAGATACGGTGGTCCTCGACCCGGTCGTTCCCGCGCAACGGACGGTACTCCAGCTTTGCGCGGTACTCTCTGAACCAGTAGATACACCTACATCTCTTTTCTGGGCACCTACCACCGCTGTGTGGCTTTTAAATTTATAATTAAAGTTTTTAAATCTATATGCAAATTAGGGCAAACGAAGTTCGAAACTGTCCTACACATGGTAATTTTTCAGGTCAACATCGATATTTTTCGATTTGAACAGGTCCCAGTTAGTATCTGGTATTGGGGACAAAAACCCCAATACCTCGAAAACACCCCAATACCAGTTCGCACTCTTAAGTTGTAGGCAGTGTTTACGCCTGTACAGCACAGTTGTTAGGGTCAAAAATTTAAAAAAGACTTCCTTTTAAAAAGAGCTTTTTTTGAAGACTCAAAAATTTTTTTGAAAAATCAATACGTAAATTAAGGGAAAAGTGGGAAAACTCACGTACATACATGCAATTTTTTGTAAATTCTTTGGAAGCAGCCAACATTTTATCCAGCAACCTGCATAATACTTCTTTTGCATTGAGCCTAACAGCGACTGCTTAAGAAATCCTTCCTTAGTTAGGATTCACCTAGAAGCATACATGGGCCGGGGGTTTGGCCCACCCCACCCCCCCCAACTTGGGCTCGACCACCCCCCAAACGACCCCACCCACCCACATGAACCCGACTTTTGTTCCAGACCCCACCCACCAAAATCGCGGCGACCCCCCAAACCGGCAGGCCCACCCCCAAATTTTCGGATTTTGACTACCCCCAACCTATTTTTCCGGCCCAAAACGGCCTAAAAGTGCCTCTAAAGACAATTTTCGGTGAAATTATGCAGTACAGGCAGTGTTTAGACCTGTATTGTCGTTTTCGAACAGGTTTCTTAACTGACTTGAGGTGCAAAAGTGAAAAATTTGTTGTAAGTAAGTACCTGTACTAGCATGCTGGACTAATTTAAGACGATTTTCAAAAAAATTTTTAACAACTGTGCTGCATAGGCGTTTTCGAATTGGTCCAACTGACATGAGGTGCAAAAGTAGAGTCGTTGTTATAAGCATGCATGTAACAGGGGGGTCTGCCCCTCCCCCACCCGATTTTTCTGGCAAGCAATTTTGTTGAGCAAATTTTTGCGATTTACCAAAATCGCCAGTAAAACAGTAGGTTTCAGTTGGATTTCAGCCAAAATTAGATTTTTGACGATTTTTAGCCGAAAAATTACGATTTTTAGCGTTTTCAGTGCCCAGCTACCTCCCAAAATTTGGGCTCAGACCCTCCGGCCGGCGCCAGACCCCCAACGGCCTGGAACCGGAACCTGACCGGCACAATATGTTGAGAAACCCATATGATTTTGGTTTTTGTTTGATTTGACGCTGAAAGAGCAAAAAAGACACCTAAACAATAACGGCGCACCTGATCATTCCGAGGAATTCCCAGTTCGGGTTGCCTGGGTCAATGTTCTTCAGTTCTTCCTTGTGTTTTCGCATTTCCTCCTGCTGGGCTCGACGCTCCTCGCGATTTTTCTTCAACCGCTCTATCTCCTGTACCGTCACCGATTTACGTTTTGCTGAAAACAAGGCCAAGTTCAGCTCTAGCAAAAGAAGCAAAGCTGTGCGGGTTCGGTTACCCTTGGCTGTAGCATCCTCTTCCATCATATGCCCGTTGATAGTGGAGTCACGAGCCAGGTTGGGTTGAGCAGCTCTGCCTCGAACTACAAAAAATCAATAACGCTCTGTTAAAAAGGACGAGGTCTAACTGAAGTGAGAGAGCGACTCACCTGCATTGCTGTTGCGAGAACTGACAGAGTTGGTGGGAGGGGCGGCAGAGTAGCCATTCTGCTGATTTGTTCCCGACGCTCTGGTTTGTCGAGCTGGAGCCTGTCTGCGAGGTTCAGGAGGCGACGACCACGAATTGTTGTTCTCCGGGGCAAACACCGCCGGGTTTATATCCACCAACGACGATATCTCGATCTCTTTGCCTTTTGTTTCACCCTAAAACAGACTTATCTCCCACCTTCCACTAAAAACCAATCCACTGTCAAGTCAACCAACAGTGAAGCACGAAGACTGCAGCTAATTGTGTAGCAACAAAGCAGTACCTTCTCGAACCATTCCACAGTAACGCTGTTGTGTTCCTTGTCAATGCCACTAATCACAGCCGAATGAATGCGTCCTGAAGAGCAACCAAGACTGAATCGAAAACAAAGGCCTTCTGTGTAGACCTACCATCAGTGCGCTTGATGTCAACGCTAGTACCAATGGCCACCTTGTCCATTTTACCCGTTTTACCGTTATCTCCTTCTTTCTAGTTGGTACATAGGACAGAGGCACAAGTAGAACTAACCGGAAAAGACCTAAACACATCCGACTGTGCCAAGCACAAATGCGTCAAGGTCAAAAGCAAGGGGCATGAAACGAATTACTACTTTGCTACAGCCAGGCCTGCCTTGCGACCTTCCTGACATTTCTAGCTCACTAGCTAAAAGTGTAACATACATGGGCCGGGGGGTATGGGGGTAAACCCCCTCCCCTCGCCGGCCAATACCACCCTCTCGGTCGTCCATACCCCTTTGCCCCATCCCCCTGCAAATTTTCGCTTATTTAAGGCAAAATAGGCTTCCGGACTTTTTGGGGGACCCCCCTGAGGTCTCCATACCCCCCTCCGGATTTTTCCGGCCCATGTATGAACCATACATGTAACAGCTCCGGGCCGACCTGGGGGGAGGGGGGTAGGGGGGTTTTTCCTCAGGTGGGGGGTCGAGGGGGGTTTCGCCCAGGTGGGGGGTCCCAAATTTCAAAAAGCTCCAAAACGCCTAGAAATGCGTTTTTAGCACCTTTTTTTAAGTAAGGACGCTAAAAATCGCTATTTTAAGCTGCCAAATAGCGTTTTAAAGCTAAAAACAAGCAAAAAATGACAAAAAGAGCTTCCAAAAACACCGATTTTTCTTAAATATCAGCAGTGGAAACGCCAAATTCGGTTTCCAAAGGCTTTTCAAGAGAATTTTTGGCTAAAAATTAGTGATTTCTGACCCAGTTTGTTAATACTGGAGCCACTACCACCACTTGTATTTTTGGTCGGGGGGTCCCTTAACCTGTCTCGGGGGGGGGGTGAGGGGGGGTTGGCCTTTCCAGGAAGGGGGGTAACCCCCCCCCCCAAACCCCCCCTAGTACATGTATGGTATGAACACACAAGTGAAAAAATCAGACTAGAGTGAAGGAACAGACTTCTTCCAGTTCATAAAACACAATGACAGGGGACTCAGCTGGGCAACAAAACTTTCGTAGACAGCAGTCATTGTGTCATACGCAATAGAAACGCGTTCAAATCGGCAATTCAAAATCTTTCAATGCAGTTTAAACCACAAATATGGTGAGTCACGAACCTGCTGACAGACACAGTCAGTCACGGTGTCAAAGGCGGCAAATACAGCGAACTGGCTCACCCACCTAACCTTTTAAACAAGTCCCTATGCAAGGTTGGCGAGGTCAACTGCATTGCTGCCGACTCTCATCATTTTTTAATTAATTAAAAAATTTACTTAAGCTCAACAAAATAAAAAAGGAAGAAATGAACTCAGTTCAGCCAGCAGTACCTAAGGAACAAGCAGAAAGCTGTGATCTGTACACTGAGCTACAAACATACCTGGGCCGTGGGGGTTTTGCCCCCTCCCCTCGCCGGACAATACCACCCCCACGGCCGGCCATCCCCGCCCTGATCCCTCTTTCCGGAGGGAGAAAATTTACGCTTATTTAAGGAAAATAGGCGCTTTTGGACCTTTTTCGGGACCCCCCAGGTCTCCAGACCCCTCCGGATTTTTCCGGCCCAGGTATGGTTACAAGCTCTTTTTGGCTAACGCTTCAAGTTTCGGTGCTGTTTGGGGAAAGAAGCGCCAACAGTGTTGCAGGTTTGGAGCCAAAATTCCCCCAAAACACAAAATTTCCCAAAATAAAAATCAAAAAATCCAACAAAATTAGGCTCTGTAGAACCCATTTTCCATAAATTGCATGTCATCAGCTTAAAAACTCAGTGGAAAAAATTGTTCTTGAGATAATGGCATAAATAAAATTGTTTTTCTTCAATTTCAAATTTCAAGCGTTTTAGACATTCAAAAAGTCAGCTTTGATTCAAATAAAAACCTGAAGCAAAAATTTTGGTGTGACCGAAAACTGGTGAGAAATTTTAAATTATCGTTTGAAAAATGGTTTTTAAAGTCTATATTTCAGAATTTTTTGGCAAGAATACCACCTTCATCAGAATTTTTAAGGAAATTCTGATACATATCCAAATTTTTAGCCAGAACAAATTCAGTTAGATATTTTCAAAAGTGAATATAATAGCTTAATAACAAATTCAGTTAGATTTTTTCAAAAGTGAATATAATAGCGTATAATGAATATACAGGTATGTACTGCAAATGTAAGCTGTTGTATCACAAAATAAAGCATGACGCAGTGGTCTAGTCTGGTATGCCTCTTCTTAACGCTACGAATATCTTGTGCAACTACTTACACCATGGCAAGTTTTTTAGCACTGAACAGGGTCGATTTTCAGTAGTTAGGCTATTGAGCTTTCGATTGATAATAACGCACTTAAAACTAGAGATGTTCCTTTCCTGGAAAAAAATGTCCGCTGTAAAAATAAAATAAAAATACCCCTAGAGGCACGCATCAGTATAGGCACGCTCCGGAGGGCCTGTTTTCCAAATATAAAAATATCCCTACAGGGACGCATTAGTATAGGGACGCTCCGGAGGGCCTGTTTTAAAAACATAAAAATACCCCTAGGGGGCGCATCAGTATAGGGCACGCTCCGGAGGGCCTGTTTTAAAAACATAAAAATACCCCTAGGGGACGCATCAGTATAGGCACGCTCCGGAGGGCCTGTTTTCCAAATATAAATATACCCCTAGAGACGCATCAGTACAGGGCACGCTCCGGAGGGCCTATTTTCCAAATATAAAAATACCCCTAGGGGTGCGCATCAGTATAGGGCACGGTCCGGAGTCGTACAGTCATATGAAAGTTAATTAATTAGTATCTAATCCATTTCTGACCTTCCCTGATTTTTCTCCCCCCAGCTACACCTAACCCCATTAGACTCGTCAGGCGAAGGGCTTTCAAATGATAGGCCCTATATGACATGAGGATTTTGAACGATTTTAAAATTTTGGGTAAACATCGGTTTTATCGGTCCCTCAGCGGCCGGCTCAGTAGGCACATGGTCTGACCTTAACGCGCGCGGGCGACGGCCGCCGGCTGACCAGGCCATGGCAGGGCTGAGATTAGAGCGGCCGATTACAATACATTGCGGTCGGTCGGCGCTAACACAATAGGTTTCTTTACTTTCTTTCAAGTTTTCTTGCCACCCGTGTTTTGGACATCTCCAGACAACACCGCCGAGTTTAAAGCTGGCGTCTTTGACATGTTCTTCTGGCACACACAGAACACTTTTGAGGACCGGCAGAGATTAGTTGATATTGAGGGCAAAACTCAATCAAAGCTTTCTCTACTGTGTCAAAGTGCCGAATGTGTTGAAACAAAGGGGCAGAGATAATCACCCCAACAGTGGATTGGTTTGTTTGTTTGTTTATGAGTTCCACTGTCCTTTCGGACAGCTCAGCTCAGTTTCGGAGTGACCGTTCCGATCCATATTTATACTTGAGGTCAGCGAATACCCGCAAGCTATTTTTCTGAACTAATTATTGTCTTACGTATCCCAAGTATGCCGGAAACAACAAAGCCTGCAGGATTAATGCGGCAATGTAATGTATTGTAACCGGCCGCCAGGGTTGCCAGGTTTCAGAGGCAGTTCGCTCCTAGAAATACCCTAAAAAACCTCCTAGAAACTCCTAAAAATTTTAAAAAATCCTAGAAAAAACTCCTAAACTCCGACCCAGAATTTAAAAACTCCCAGAAAAACCTCCTAACTCCAATCTCAAAATTTTCCTCCAATCCCAAATCAAAAACTCCTAGATCTAGGAGGAAAACTCCTAACCTGGCAACCCTGCCGGCCGCTCTAATCTCGGCGCTGGTCTGGTCGGCCGGCCGCTCGCGCGCGCGCGTTAAGGTCAGACCATGTGCCTACTGAGCCGGCCGCTGAGGGACCGACAAAACCGATGTTTACCAAATTTTGGGATTTTTCCAAAAAAAATCGATAATCGATATTTATCGATAAAACTTGTTATGAAAATTAATTATGATCATTAAAAACATTTATTTATGTTTAGGATCGGTTCCTGATTTCCCCTCCCCAGCTACACCTGATCCTATTATTCACCACAGAATTCCCTCCCCCAAATTAAATAAGGTTTATTATTGTACACGTTGTTAGTAACAGAACATACATGTTTATAGAACCGCGACCAGGACAAAAGAAGAGAAGCTCCAGTGAAAAGCGGTTTGCTGGCAGTGCACTTACGCAAACCTCGATTACTAATCGTTATTTTGTCTTTAAATAGGCCTACCGAATTTCCCCAACCTGGCAACACTGCGCGCCCAAAAACCATAACGATGGAAGAAAGAAACAAAGGCTCACACACACGCCGCACCATAATAATAACAAAGCTCATAAATACATGCGAGGATAGTTATCCAAAACCGTCAAAAACTACACAGTTTGACCAGGATGGGAGCTATCGTATCCTGGGGTTTACGCAGACAACCTGCCGATCAAAGCGCGAAATTTTTGATTAACTACGGCAAATCACTGCGGGAGGGAAATCTTTTTCTTTCTGTCTGTTCAATTTGTTGGTTCGTGATTTTTTAACTCTGACTCTCTGACAAAATAATAACAGTTTCAAATTAAGAGTCAGTCTCTGAACCGATCGAGTATTTGCCCTTTGCCCTATTCAGACCCCAAAATTGAAAGTTGGGCGTAGAGGGCTGAAAGTTGGAACACTAAAACATATTGACAAGTTATCAATGACCTACAAAGAATTTCCAGATTCGACGCTCCACGCTCGAGATATGGCCTTCTAAAAATCGGCCCGCTTAACTATGGGACCAAAATTTCGATATCGAATTTCTGACTTGCTGATCGGAATTCAGACCTAACAAACGGGGTTTTTGCGTAACTTTTTGAGTAGTTTAAGAATCTTTTACTAAATTTCATTTTTGGAAAAAAATTTTTTTTCGCCCCCCTATCGGGGGGCATAACTCGTCTGGAACCCCCCTAGACCGTTCTTTTTATTTCAGATTATTGTAGCGCTATATCTTAGCTACACGCCGGTGTAAAACATTACTGGCTACCGGACGGCAAACACTGAAATATTTGCGTTCAAAAATTAAAAATGCCACATTTTGCATGTTTCACTGTGCCCAAAAATTTTCAACTCCATGTTCCAGCTTACCAATTGGAGTTGAATGCTAAAAATTGATGTCTAAGCTGTACTTTTTGAGTAGTTTAAGAATCTTTCATTGAATTTCATTTTTGGGAAAAAAAATTTTTTTCGCCCCCCCCCCTATCGGGGGGCATAACTCCAGGGTTCGTGCGGGACCTGGAAAGTCAGGGAGTCATGGAAAAGTCAGGGAATTTAAAAAAGTCAGGGAATCAGGGAAAAGTCAGGGAATTTGGTGTCTGGTCAGGGAAAAATTTGATAGCAGCAGAAAGATTTCATCGCCAAATGGTCCTGTCGGACTTTACACAACACCCTTTTGAAGATCGATCTTCAGACTTTACGTACTACTACTTAAACCGGAAATTTATCCTCCGAATACCGTTTAAATGAATTTTTCAAAGCCTATTTTTCAAAATTTTCTCGCAATGGTTGCAGTTTTCTCACTCTGGTTAGTCAGGGAATTTTGACTTTGGTCATGGAAAAGTCAGGGAAAGGTCGGGGAATTTTGCTATTCAAAAGCCGCACGAACCCTGAACTCGTCTGGAACCCCCCTAGACCGTTCTTTTTATTTCAGATTATTGTAGCGCTATATCTTAGCTACACGCCGGTGTAAAACATTACGGGCTACCGGACGGCAAACACTGAAATATTTGCGTTCAAAGATTAAAAATGCCACATTTTGCCTGTTTCACTGTGCCCAAAAATTTTCAACTCCATGTTCCAGCTTACTAGTTGGAGTTGAATGCTAAAAATTAATGTCTAAGCTGTACTTTTAGAGTAGTTTAAGGAACTTTCATTGAATTTCATTTTTGGAAAAAAATATTTTTTGCAAAGTGTGCATTTTTAATCTTTGAACGCAAATATTTCAGTGTTTGCCGTCCGGCAGCCCGTATTGTTTTACACCGGCGTGTAGCGAAGATATAGCGCTACAATAATCTGAAATAAAAAGAACGGTCTAGGGGGGTTCCAGACGAATTATGCCCCCCCCCGATAGGGTGACGAAAAAAATTTTTTTTCCAAAAATGAAATTCAATGCAAGTTTCTTAACCTACTCTAAAAGTACAGCTTAGACATCAATTTTTAGCATTCAACTCCAATTAGTAAGCTGGAACATGGAGTTGAAAATTTTTGGGCACAGTGAAACATGCAAAATGTGGCATTTTTAATCTTTGAACGCAAATATTTCAGTGTTTGCCGTCCGGTAGCCCGTAATGTTTTACGCCGGCGTGTAGCTAAGATATAGCGCTACAATAATCTGAAATAAAAAGAACGGTCTAGGGGGAGTTCCAGACGAGTTATGCCCCCCGATAGGGGGGGGCGAAAAAAAATTTTTTTCCAAAAATGAAATTTAGTAAAATATTCTTAAACTACTCAAAAAGTTGCGCAAAAACCCCGTTTGTTAGGTCTGAATTCCGATCAGCAAGTCAGAAATTCCATTTCGAAATTTTGGTCCCATAGTTAAGCGGGCCGATTTTTAGAAGGCCATATCTCGAGCGTGGAGCGTCGAATCTGGAAATTCTTTGCGGTGTTTACATAACCTATCAAGACGTATTAGTCCTCCAACTTTGAGCGCTCCATGCCAAAGTTTCATTTTTGAGGTCTGAATACACAGACTCGATCGGTTCAGAGACTGGCTCTTAATTATGTACATTACACGTGAAAGGTTTTTATTGTTATTGTTGTTGTTATCTGTGTCTCTAGAACCAAATAAATAATAATTGATGAATTGAACATAAAAAGTTTTTGTTTTCTGTTTGTGTCTTCAAAATAATTGCACATAAAGGTTTCTTTAAGCAGCAATAGCTATAAATCCTGTGCAAAAGTAGCGGATTTCCAATATACAAAGTATAACGTCGAGGTTCCTTCAAATCTCAATTGTCCACATGAAAATGTACGGAAATCATCAACCTGTCACAAAGTAAGCGATGTACCAAACCCCATTCCTCCATTTTTAGACCATAACATTTTCCACAACGAAATCGATCCGAATCGAACATTTTAATCACATGACTCACCGATACTTTCTGTTCAATAAACAGTCACTGTAGATTGTAGAATTTAGTACAAAGATCGGTGAACCGGAACACTCGAGCGCTTTTTTTGTGTGTCGCATCATTGTTTGCGGGGGTGGTGGTCATGAGCATTCTTGTTTCGGGGGAGGTTTGTATTGGTCAGTTTTTGTTGTGAGAGCGAGAAAGCCCCCCCCCGGGGGGTTCTGCGGTTTCTCTGTTCTTTCTTTTCATTCTTTTGTTTGTGAGTGTTTGTTTGAATGAGAGTGTGGGGTGGGGGTGTGTGTATATATATGTGTGTGTGGGGTATTTTGTTTTGTGTGATATTTTGTTGTAAAAAAGGAGGGGAGGGATGGGGGGTGGTGTTGGGCTTTTTGTGGGTTGTTGTTGATTTTTGTTTTTTGTGTTTTTTGTTTGTGTGGGGAGGGAGGGGGTGGTGTTTGGGGGGGGGGTGTTTGTGTGTGTTGGAGAAGAAAGAAAGGAGGGGGCCAGAGATAAAACAAAGACAGGGGCAAGGGAAAAGGAGAGGGGAGGAAAAAAGAGAGGGGTGGGGGTGGGGGGGGGGCGAAAAAGGGGGGAGATATTTTGTTGGGGAGGAAGGGGAGGAGGAGGAGAGACCGCTATTCCAATTATTCTCTGTTCTACCTTGTGGGGGGGGGGGGTCGGAGGGGGGGGGGGTATTAGTGTATTATATAATGGGAGAAAGAGGGGAGAAGGAGAGTGTCAGAGTCTCGCGGCGCCAGTTACAATGAACTGATTACAATATGGCAGAATTAACATAAAACGTGTACGTGCGTGCGGCATCACAAACTTAACCTACTACACTGTAGGTATCGACAAACTCGACCATCAGTTTGGGGGAGTTAGGAAATAATGTGTGATTCCCTAGTATGAGTGTTTGTGTGTTTGAGCTACTGTGTGGTTGCGAGTGTGATTGTGTTGCGTGTTTCTACGACTAGTCAGTAAACTTCAAATGGAAAGTTGTCATTTTGTTGCCATTTCCGCAAATCTTCACCAGTGACCTGAAACTGAATATCTGTTAAACAGCAGTGAATTTGCTCTATTAAAATTTCATGCATAACGATTCACTCAATCTTGACAAATGACGGCAAAATGAAAAGTTTCCATTTTAGCACGCTAGGTATCTACAGTATAGGTTTTGAAATTTTTAACAAATTTAACAAATTCTTGAATATCTCAGGATTGGGTCGAGCGTGATGCACCAAACTTTAAATAAAAGGATAAACTTCCAAGGATTTTGTATGTTCGAAATTTCAGCTTCTTTGGTCAAGATTTGCGGAAACGGCAGCAAATAGAAATGTTATGTATTTTTGGGACACCCTGTATAAATCCGCCTTTAGGCTTAGGTCAGGTTTAGGGTCAAAATCCCCGCGGACCAGCGAAAGTCTTACCGGACGCGGGTTTTACTGCAACATCTACATGGTGTCCCAAAATAACTACAACATTACAAACGCTTACTTCACTTCAGTAACGGCTCAAATTCTTCATTTGACTCCTTCGCCGGTACCTGTAAATTCGTACACGTCGTGAATCACATCTTGATTCGCGATTTTTTCGAGTGAAATAACACATAGTTCCCAATCGTGGACGGGGAATCGGAATGCGAATTAGGGGTGAACGAAGTAAGGGGAATTAATGTATGTCTCGCGTGTGCGCTAAGCTTAATAACAGCCGTTTACTGTATTTACCCGGCAAAACTGCGACTTTATTGTCCTCATACATGGGCCGGGGGGTAAGGGGGGTATACCCCTCCCCCTCGGCCGGCCATACCCCCCTCGCCCACCCCCCCTCCCGGAGGGAGGAAATTTTCGCTCATTTAAGGCAATAGGCGTTTTTTGGCCTTTTTTCGCCCCCCCCCCGAGGTCTCCAACCCCCCTACCCCCTCCGGATTTTTCCGGCCCATGTATGATTGTCCTTATTTATAATTCCCAAAAAAACCGATTCCCATCGAGAAATTTGGACGGGGAATTCGGTACATTCTAATCGTCGCGAATCGGAAACTTAAGAGTAGTTTGAGGCTATCAATTCCCTATAGTTTGGTATAAGCCACATTGGCTGACCCGTGGAAGAAAGTGGTGAAATATGGCTTCAAATTTGAAAAATCCACAAATTTTTAGTTTTGGTACTGCACCAAAATTTCCTGCTGGAGTTTCTAGCGCACTAATCAGTGTTGGGACTTAAAAATTGGGGGTATAGGGTAACTTTTAGAGTACTTTCAGAATCAACGGTCGAATTCCATTATCAATGAAAAAAATTTTTTTCGACCCCCGTTGGAGCCCCCTAGCTCGTCTGGAACCCCCCCTACACCGTTTTTTTATTTCAGAATATTGTAGCGCTATCAATTCCCTACAGTTTGGTATAAGCCACATTGGCTGACCCGTGGAAGAAAGTGGTGAAATATGGCTTCAAATTTGAAAAATCCTCAAATTTTTAGTTACAAAACCAAAACCAAAACTAAAAATTTGAGGATTTTTCAAATTTGAAGCCATATTTCACAACTTTCTTCCACGGGTCAGAAAATGTGGCTTATACCAAACTGTAGGGAATTGATAGCGCTACAATATTCTGAAATAAAAAAAACGGTGTAGGGGGGGTTCCAGACGAGCTAGGGGGCTCCAAAGGGGGTCGAAAAAAATTTTTTTCATTGAAAATGGAATTCGACCGTTGATTCTGAAAGTACTCTAAAAGTTACCGTAAACCCCCAATTTTTAAGTCCCAACACTGATTAGTGCGCTAGAAATTCGATTTTGAAATTTTGGTCCCATAGTTAAGTGGACCGATTTTCAGAAGGCCGTATCTCGAGCGTGGAGCGTCGAATCGGGATATCCTTTGCGGTGGTTATATAACCTATCCATACGTATTAGTCCTCCAACTTTGAGCCCTCCACGCCAAAGCTTCATTTTTGGGTCTGAATACTGAAACTCGATTGGCCCAGAGACTGACTCTTAAATTCCGGTCGAGCTTAAATTCCCCAAGCGAATTTAGTAAATTCAAGGAATTTAACGGAGCTCCAAAAGGAGTTTTTGAGGGGCTAATCGTGCCATTTTACCTAGCCAAAGTGGAACCCTTAACGCAAACCAAAACTCAAAACACGAGCAAAACGAAATCTCTGCAAAGTA